>CM031944.1:18924960-19044960 GCA_018749465.1 Paracanthobrama guichenoti | reverse complement strand
GTCTTGATTCAAAACAACAAATCATGGAACACGGCCAGAGGCAATGGACGCACAACAACGTGTTCAATCAATGCTAAGTTGGTGCAACAGTGAAGATCAACAATAATATTTAGCTTTTTATGGTTCAGCATTTAATGGAGTTAATTCATATCGCATCCCTTTAGTCCGCGATCCTCCCTCAAAAACAATTTTTCAGTTTTTGACAGAAATCATTGGCCCATGTTTGCTGAGCTGCTTGATTGCTTGGCACATTTAGTTATGGATGAGTGACACCTGCTGGTGGTTAACTTAAGCAATGCATCAAAAAGCATCTTCAACCTTGGTAAAAACACTAACACAAGGCCATTAAAACCATTTCACCTGCTGTATGTAGAGGACAGTATGGCATTGTGGGAATGATACGGTCAACTCCATTTTACCATGTAGGACTCAACAATACAGATGACCCGCTGACCAGGGCCAGAAACTTCTGCTCATTTGTCATTGATAATGTTATAGCTGGATCATAGATGTGGTTTGTGTTCATTTTTAAAGCATCAGTAAGAACTTACAAAACAGCAATGTTTTGCGTCGTATGCAAAATATGCAAAAATGTGTTTATGAATATGAACATTATAAACTCACTCTCTCACTTTCAACTGCTTTTATTCCCAGCAAATGTCTTAACATGTAAATACTATTTGTACATAAAAAGATTCAACAACTGCCACATAAACTAAACAAATTTCACAGACATTTGATGAACATGGAAATAATGAGTCCCTGAACAAAAGGGGGGTAAATATCAAAAGCAGCAGTCAATATCTGGTGTGTCCAGCAGATGCTTCAAATACTACAGCGCATCTCATCCTCATGGACTGAGCCAGATTTGCCCCACTCTTCCACGTCTGTTGTCCTTCTTGTCTCACTGTACTATAGCAATGTCTTACCTTACGGAAATTGCATTTCATTGCTCTGTTCATTCTCATGCCTACTGAAGCAGGACTACGGCATGTTCACACAGGTGATCAGGGACCCTGGGCATCTTTCTCCTGGTGTCTTTCAGAGTCAGTAGACAGGTCTCTTTAATGTATTGTGTCAATCGTCTGCTGCCTGCAAACTGTTAGTTTACGCCCTTAAAAATAAAGGTGCCACACTCTAAAAAATGCTGGGTTAAAAACAACCCAAGTTGGGCTGAAAATGGACTAACCCAGCGATTGGGTTGTTTTAACCCAGTAAATGGGTTGTTTTAACCCAGCGGTTGGGTTAAATGTTTGCTTAAAACAACCCAATCGCTGGGTTAAAACAACCTAATCACTCCATTTTCGTCCATTTTCAACCCAACTTGGGTTGTCCATTAGTCCATTTTCAACCCAACTTGGGTTGTTTTTAACCCAGCATTTTTTAGAGCGCAGGAAGAACCAAAAAGGGGTTTTGGTAACACTTTAGAATAATGTTCATTAGTTAACATTAGTTAACTACATTAGTTAACATGAACTAATAATGAACTGCACTTATTAAGCATTTATTTATCTTTGTTAATGTTAATTTCAACATTTACTAATACATTATTCAAATCTTGTTAACATTAGTTAATGCACTGTGAACTAACATGAACAAACCATGAGCGGCTGTATTTTTATTACCTAAAGATACAGTAGCAAATGAACTGCTCATGGTTAGTTCATGTTAGTTAATACATGAACTCATGTTAACTAATGAACATTATTCTAAAGTGTTACCAGGGTTTTCACAGTGATGCCATGGAAGAATCATTTTTGGTTCCATGAAGAACCGTTTTCTGATTTTTTTATAGTCTAAAGAACATTTTGTGCAATGGAAAGGGTCTTTGGATATGAAATAATCTTTAAGAGTGTATCTTAAGGACTGTTCCACAGATGCATAATCATTTATGGTTCTGTTAAGGATCTGTTAAATAAAGATCTGTAAAGCTTATCTTTAAAATACAGTGTCCTAAAAAGGGACTTTTCTTTCATTTCCGAGTTTAGCTATTAAATAAATTGTTAAAAATTACCATTAAAAATGCACAGCTATAAACAAATAAAAAGTATATATAATTTATATTATAAAGGTACTCTATATATTATTATATATGATAATTCTATCAAAAACAGAAAAGTACAAATACATCAATAAAAGCTAAACTACAGTCCAGATGGGTCAAGCAGAAAAATGATCTTCCTGCTCAGTTCTGCTTTGTCCCTCCTTGAATCGTGAAAAAGTGAAAAAATGAGCCAAACTGAATCTGGTTGGGAATTTATTCCAAATTTTTCCACACTGGAAGAAATAGCAAAACCTGTAATGTAAATTGTAAATTGATACAAAAACGCATAAAATGAGTGTTTAAATTACGCAGCTACAAGAAACATCAGCATACTTCTCCCTCGGAACAATGCCACTAAATTTCCTAATTTGTTCTAATCCCTAACGTAAGCAGTAGCGTCCTGGGAGGCAGCCGGTGGCTCCATAAGAACTTGCAGTGAGTGGATTACACATGCAGGTCTCCTAAGCCCAGGCAGCCAAAACTGCATTAAGTACAGTTAAATATCAACCACTAAATGAGATCTTCTCTTTGCTCTATGAAGGGGCAGAGTGTGTGTGTGAGGGGGTTGGGGGGTTGTGCAGCATAAGGGGAAAGCATCAGAAAGCAGAATGAGACGCAAAGGAAAAGGAGGATTGTTTTCCTGGTCACTCCGCCTTTCTGACATACCCGCTGAACACAAATATCATTCATTAACAGTAATCTGCCATTTTAACACTGATGTATGGTCCCTAAACACCAAGCCACTGGTTCACATCCCCGGCTATAAAACACAGGGACAGTTTAAATATGGACCTGCTGGTCCAGGGATGACTGGCTATCCGTCTCTCCCTCCCTCTCTCTCTCCCTCCCTTCATCCTCTCGTCCTAACCTCCAGCAGAGCTCAGGTGCCGCACCATCGCGCCGCAAATGAACACATTTCCAGCCACCAGCACCTCTGATGGCTCTATGATTTCTGACAGGTCAACAGCTGGAGAGAAAGAGGGGGAAAAAGCTGGAAAGAGAGAGAAGACCTTTTAAAATCATCCTAGAGTCCTATGCTTACTCAACTGAATGAAATGCATTTAATGATTAAGAACGGTTGGTCTTGAATAGAATAGAATAGAATAGAATAGAATAGAATAGAATAGAATAGAATAGAATAGAATAGAATAGAATAGAATAGAATAGAATAGAATAGAATAGAATAGAATAGAATAGAATACATTTTCATCTAATCCCACGGCCCACAGAGACGATTGGGACTAAATTGGCAGACCTCTGTAATCAGCTCCGTTTAACACTAAGTTGATTAAGGCCGGTTAATGAACACTGCGTTACTTGAGTATAAATAACGTGAAAAGAATGAACACAATCCACTCGTTTACACCAAACGTAAATGTGCCTTAACATCTGAGCCAGTGGAAAAGTTGATTTTAAAGGATGTTAAGAAAATGTCCTTAACATAATAACTATAATTGCTACCATGAAAAACAGTGAGCTTATCTGCAAACTTGACAGCCTGGTCTTTTTAAGATTATTATTTTGAAAAATAATAATTGCAATTGTGATTTACAGTTGCATTGCGAGACAAAAAAACACATTGAATGATATACATTTACAATTGCAATAAATACATTCACAATTAAAGTCCTCATGAAATCAGAATTGACCCTATTTACTTTGTTAGCACACTCTGGTTTTAGGGTGAACAATTAATCCGTGCAAGTTATTAATACACAGAAAAAAAAATTTGTCATGATAATCTTTGATCAAAATCTGAAGTCACTTCCGGTCTGGAATGGCGTTCCTTTTCAGATGATGGCAGTTTGACGGCTTGGGTGGAAAATGCGTAACCACTCCCCTCCAACCGTTAGTCTGCTATGAGCGAAGGATGGAGAGGAGGAGCGCTGAAGTAAAACCCTGCCCTCTATTCAATATCCGTTTCACTTGGAAATACGTCACAGCACTGAAATAAAATCAGTTGCAACTTCTGGTTCACAGGGACTTTAAAGTTGCAATTGTGATATACAATACTTTGCGAGATATGAAGTTGCAATTACACAAAATGAAGCCACAATATAAGAAATAAAGCCAGATAAACTCTCATTCCTCACTCTTCTCATTTGCTCCAGTTAAATAGTGCTTGCATTGGACATAATTTTAGTTATTCCCGCAGGTTTTGTGCTCACACCAAAAGAGCGCACACCACTGAGCTATATAAGTGTCGCGCACAAACCACCTCGCAAGTACCAAGTACCAAAATGATGTCAAAATGCCTGTCTTGGTGAGTATTCAGTTAAACACAGTCAGTTTTGTAACATAAATAGTTGAGAACGCATGTTGGAACCATAGACCGTAAAATAAATATGGATGACGCGACTTCAAGAAAAGTGAAGCCTCCGGAGGTCCGAATATGGCGCTGACATCTTGCGCAGATTTGGGACAGAGTCTGCGCAGTAGAGAGCTGGAATTAGAGACGTGATATCAAAAGCCCGCCCACACTCTCGCAGATGCAGAACAATTCATTATGTCAGTGTGAAATAAACAGTTATGGAAATGTAGAAATTAAAGCTAAAGCTCTAATCTCCTCCCAAAAATCCCGAAAAAAGTCTGTTAGTGCCTCAGTGACAACTTCACTCAGAGAAGCCGTCGATCTCAGCTGTCAATCATGGCGTCACACCCCCCGCATCAAATAACTAACTAAAACCAAACTTATTTCAAAAACGAACACTTGAAATGAAATCATTGTGATAAAAACTGCATAAAATGACAAAAAACTACTTTGGGAAAAAACTATTTGAAGTGTAATTTGATTATTTAGTTTGTCTCGTGTTAATTAGAAAACACGGTGGGGCGGGGCTTATGAGCTATACTGGGACCAGCCACCTGGGTCGATCGACACGCGTAGGCTTCAGTTTTTAACATGAGTGCTACAGGCTTGGTTGGAACGCATATTGGATCCGTGCCTAAGTGTCATGTTAATCAAACAACAAAAGAAATTAACTCTCTGCTCTTGACTGAATACGTTTTATAACTTTAATTGTAAGCATTAATCTGTATTTAACTTTTACAGTGAAGACTATCTTGTGTTGTTTTGCATTTGATACTTTACTGTCTGTAGTATTTCTTACCTGAATAATAACCTACTGTTAGACCCACCTGAAAAACATAAAGCCATGTTTATTTCTTATCTCTTAATTCTATTGCATTTATTTGTGCTGTTGTTTGCAATTTGTTTATTTGTTCTTTATGAGAATACAATTTTGCATTGAAGAAAAGTAGATTTTTGTTTGTATATGCTGTCAATTATAGTTCTTAGAAAGAAAATCGGTATCGGCAGGTCACACCAAAAAATTGGAAATTGGGATTGGCCAAGAAAATTGCAAATAGTGCATATCTAGTGTCAATAGCCAGTTGGCTGGTAACATTTCAATGAATTCTGACAATGCAATGTTGTGAGAACATGACATGAACAAACATGAACGGTCGACGGGCCAGTGCTGCACCGTCAAGAAAGTTTAAGCCTTGCCAATATTCAATATTAAACCTTTAAATATTCAAGCGCAAGAAGATGCAAACGGGACCTCAATTCATTACTCACACACTGTGTGGCATCCAAAGCATGCGCCCAGAAAGCCGCGTCTCAGACAAACACACGAATACTAAATTGAGCTCTCTTTTTCCTTGAACAGGCAAATTCACACAAAATTGTCAAAAAAAGTGCCAGTCTTGAAACGTATCCTATTAACATATTTGCTTAAGCTAACGTAAACAGCTGAGAAAGAAAATGCATGTGTACTAGGGGTGTCACAAGTACCGGTACTTCGGTACCAAGTCGGTACTGAAATTTTGAAAATGTGACGATACCAGCATTTCTGTAGTACCGGTACTCCTGAGTATATCCAGCACCCATTAACAGGCAGCGGACTTCAGTCACTTATGTGTTTATCTAAGCGCAGGGCTCCCGACTGTAGCCGAATATAGACCATTGGCTGTGTATATTAAACCTCGAAAGACTATTTAAATATTAATCCAGCATGTTCTGCGTCTCTGTGTGTATGAATGGCGCAGACAAGCGGATTCATATGCTGCACGCGCATGCATGACACTCGCTATCTTTTAGCCTCTGCCGTGTCACTATACGAGTACATGAATGCATGAACCAGAGCCTTCATCAGCATCTGACCATTTCATTTGAGAAAAACTTTCATCATTTCATAAACACACAGACACTCAAAGGTCTTCACGGCAACCCGTCAAAATAAAAGTTTGGATTTAAATTTGAAATTGAGATGTAGCTAAATGTAATGTACAACAGTAGCCTAATATATTTCTGTCAATTTAATAATACTAATACTAATGATAATAATAATTATTATAAGGCTATTAGGTGTGCCTAGAGGGTTGCTTATTTTGCACTTTTTTTATAAACAATGTTTACTTTTAAACAGCATGTAGCCTTTAAATGTAAAAAATAAAATAGTTCCAACAGATTTTGCTGTGGTACCGAAATTGGACCGAGAACCTTTTAATGGTATCAGTACCAACTACTGGAACTTTGGTACCGTGGCATCCCTAATGTGTACAGTATCAGTATATTGGATCCGTGTCTTAAAGTGACAGCATCCTAATACTACTAGTTAGACCTATCTGAAAAACCTACCTGAAAAGCACTGTTTATTTGACTTGTGTCTTAGTTCTATTGTATTTGATATTGTATTCTATTTGTGCTATTGCTTGTAATTTGATAGTTTTGCCTTTAATTCATTTTAATAATTAATTGTATTACTGACCGTTTACTTGCCTTTAATAATGCTTCAAATTATACTAGTTAGGCTAGTAGTTTTAGCTGTGTTTACAGTAGTTTCTAACTGCATAATATTTAGTGCCAGTACATTTTCTCAAGTAACCGGCCATATGCATGTGTGGCAAAAAAAATTAGTTTTAGGCCCTGGTTATCTAATTAATTACTCAATTAAAACTTGGGATGATAATCCAAATAGCAGCATATTACCATTTACACAACAATAGTGCACTATTTGCACTGAAGTACAATAAGCATCACTGTCTATGTGGCATCCACAACATGCAAATACAAAAAGTATATGTTACCATTTACAAATATAGGAATAAACACTAAATAGCATCTGTTATGTTAATTTATCACCTAGGGTTGATAGAATTTGCACTTTTCCTTTCTGTGAAAGACTGTATATATCTTACACAAATACAATATTAATGCAGCTATTGGTTCATTTTACCCATTTGAACCTGCATAATGAAGAATTTAAGTTTTCTGAGAGAGACCCCTGGTGTGCGGGAGACGGTTGGCTACGGACTGTGAATAAAGGCAAAACTCAGCGCCAATCCCAGCCCAGCTAATGCAGACATAAAGCTTTCTCCTACAAATGAATAACTGCATATCTTAATCAAGTTAGCATCCAGTTATTTCGGCTGGCAAATAAATATTTCTATAATGTTATACATGGGGCTCTTTCCCATCAGGGCTGGGCTATTAAAGTGATTACATTAGAGCCCCGATAGTATGAGAGATGGACACACTGTGACTTTTATGTGCCGGTGGGCCACAACATACAATTACAATAGCAAAAAAGTCATTTAGAGAGATCGCAGTAATATGAGAATGGACACGGTGAGCTGACCTCTCTGTCCTCTCATTTCAATGCAGCCATTTTGTTTCATGCGGTGAGGATCCATGGTGGCTCAGGGGGTAGTTTGTCCTCATTAGAGCGGCTCTGAATGGGAGCGTGGCACGGGCGCGTGTCCGACACAATCTGATAACACAGCTGAAGAGTGGGGAAAATCAATCTGCTGTCGGCATGACGAGGGGAAGTGTGAGGAGAGATGGCTTCCGTGCCACAAGAAAGCAGGAGAGGGTCGGAAACAGGGTTTAAGTGAGGGGAAAAATGAGTCATGTTGTTGGCACTCAAACTAGTGATGATGATTTTGAAGCAGAAATGTGCTGACACTTTAAAGACTAACATATAGAGCATATAGACAGACACACACACACACACACACACTGCCGCCACTGCGAAGTCACTGCGATATTTCATCTAAATGCAGAGTGAATAAAGAGGCTGGATAAATTGGAAGCTCCACAGTTAAGTTTATCATTCATCATGAAGTCATCATGACCTAATTTTTTAGATGATCTTATGAGTAGTTACGTACAATAAATTTTGCAGTGTTTTATTTCCACCTCTCTCTCTCTCTCTCTCTCTCTCTCTCTCTCTCTCTCTCTCTCTGATCAGATGTGCACTACCCTTCAAATGTTTGGTGTCTGTAAGATTTTTTTGAAAGAAGTCTCTTGTGCTCACCAAGGCTGCAATTATTTGATTTAAAAATACAGCAAAAACAGTAATATTGTGAAATATTATTACAATTTCAAATAATCGTTCTCTATTTTAATATATTTTAAAATGTAATTTCTTCATATGAAGACGAAGGTGTATTTTCAGCATCATTACCTCAGTCTTCAGTGTCACATGATCCTTCAGAAATCACTCTAATATGCTGGTTTGCTGCTCAAGAAATGTTTCTTACTATTATCAATGTTGAAAACAGATGCACTGCTCAATATTTTGTGTAAATTATAAAAAATTTCATGATTCTTTAAAGAAATTGTAACTATTTTTTTTTTTGTAACAATGTAAAGTTTTCACTGTTACTTTTGACTTTACGCAAATAAACTTGAAAGTGGGCATATTCATACACTGTCAGAAAAAAAGGTACAGTGCTGTCACTGGGGCGGCACCCTAAGGTACAAAAGTGAAAAGGTACATCTTTGTACCTTACTCACCCCTAGATGGTACACATCAGTACTTTAAGAGTGCGTGTTAGTACCTTAAAGTTACACATCAGTACTTTAAGAGTGTGTTAATACCTTAAAGGTACACATCAGTGCTTTAAGAGTGCGTGTTAGTACCTTAAAGGTACACATCAGTGCTTTAAGAGAGCGTGTTAGTACCTTAAAGGTACACATCAGTGCTTTAAGAGTGTGTTAGTACCTTAAAGGTACACATCAGTGCTTTAAGAGTGTGTTAGTATCTTAAAGGTACACATCAGTGCTTTAAGAGTGTGTTAGTACCTTAAAGGTACACATCAGTGCTTTAAGAGTGTGTTAGTACCTTAAAGGTACACATCAGTGCTTTAAGAGTGTGTTAGTACCTTAAAGGTACACATCAGTGCTTTAAGAGTGTGTTAGTACCTTAAAGGTACACATCAGTGCTTTAAGAGTGTGTTAGTACCTTAAAGGTACACATCAGTGCTTTAAGAGTGTGTTAGTATCTTAAAGGTACACATCAGTGCTTTAAGAGTGTGTTAGTACCTTAAAGTACACATCAGTGCTTTAGAGTGTGTTAGTACCTTTAAAGGTACACATCAGTGCTTTAAAGAGTGTGTTAGTACCTTAAAGGTACACACCAGTGCTTTAAGAGTGTGTTAGTACCTTAAAGGTACACATCAGTGCTTTAAGAGTGTGTTAGTACCTTAAAGGTACACATCAGTGCTTTAAGAGTGCGTGTTAGTACCTTTAAAGGTACACATCAGTGCTTTAAGAGTGTGTTAGTACCTTAAAGGTACACATCAGTGCTTTAAGAGTGTGTTAGTACCTTAAAGGTACACATCAGTGCTTTAAGAGTGTGTTAGTACCTTAAAGGTACATATCAGTGCTTTAAGAGTGTGTTAGTACCTTAAAGGTACACATCAGTGCTTTAAGAGTGTGTTAGTACCTTAAAGGTACACATCAGTGCTTTAAGAGTGTGTTAGTACCTTAAAGGTTCATATCAGTGCTTTAAGAGTGTTGTTAGTACCTTAAAGGTACATATCAGTGCTTTAAGAGTGTGTTAGTACCTTAAAGGTACATATCAGTGCTTTAAGAGTGTGTTAGTACCTTAAAGGTACACATCAGTGCTTTAAGAGTGTGTTAGTACCTTAAAGGTACACATCAGTGCTTTTAAGAGTGTGTTAGTACCTTAAAGGTACACATCAGTGCTTTAAGAGTGTGTTAGTACCTTAAAGGTACACATCAGTGCTTTAAGAGTGTGTTAGTATCTTAAAGGTACACATCAGTGCTTTAAGAGTGTGTTAGTACCTTAAAGGTACACATCAGTGCTTTAAGAGTGTGTTAGTACCTTAAAGGTACACATCAGTGCTTTAAGAGTGTGTTAGTATCTTAAAGGTACACATCAGTGCTTTAAGAGTGTGTTAGTATCTTAAAGGTACACATCAGTGCTTTAAGAGTGTGTTAGTATCTTAAAGGTACACATCAGTGCTTTAAGAGTGTGTTAGTACCTTAAAGGTACACATCAGTGCTTTAAGAGTGTGTTAGTACCTTAAAGGTACACATCAGTGCTTTAAGAGTGTGTTAGTATCTTAAAGGTACACATCAGTGCTTTAAGAGTGTGTTAGTATCTTAAAGGTACACATCAGTGCTTTAAGAGTGTGTTAGTATCTTAAAGGTACACATCAGTGCTTTAAGAGTGTGTTAGTTAAAGGTACACATCAGTGCTTTTAAGTGTGTTAGTATCTTAAAGGTACACATCAGTGCTTTAAGAGTGTGTTAGTATCTTAAAGGTACACATCAGTGCTTTAAGAGTGTGTTAGTACTTACACATAAGAGAGTGTGTTAGTACCTTAAAGGTACACATCAGTGCTTTAAGAGTGTGTTAGTATCTTAAAGGTACACATCAGTGCTTTAAGAGTGTGTTAGTATCTTAAAGGTACACATCAGTGCTTTAAGAGTGTGTTAGTACCTTAAAGGTACACATCAGTACTTTAAGAGAGCGTGTTAGTACCTTAAAGGTACACATCAGTGCTTTAAGAGTGTGTTAGTATCTTAAAGGTACACATCAGTGCTTTAAGAGTGTGTTAGTACCTTAAAGGTACACATCAGTGCTTTAAGAGTGTGTTAGTATCTTAAAGGTTCACATCAGTGCTTTAAGAGTGTGTCAGTACCTTAAAGGTTCACATCAGTGCTTTAAGAGTGTGTCAGTACCTTAAAGGTTCACATCAGTGCTTTAAGAGTGTGTCAGTACCTTAAAGGTTCATATCAGTGCTTTAAGAGTGTGTCAGTACCTTAAAGGTTCATATCAGTGCTTTAAGAGTGTGTTAGTACCTTAAAGGTTCATATCAGTGCTTTAAGAGTGTGTTAGTACCTTAAAGGTTCATATCAGTGCTTTAAGAGTGTGTTAGTACCTTAAAGGTTCATATCACGCATGACTTTCTACACGCATGACTGTTTGTCCACACACAGCTCCACCTCTATCATCAAATTTGCTGATGATACTGTTGTCCTGGGCCTCATTTCCAACAACAATGAGACGGCATACTTGGACGAGGTGGAGCATCTAACATCATGGTGCCAGGACAACTGTCTCTCTCTGAATGTTGGCAAGACCAAAGAAATGATTGTGGACTTCAGGAAGAGACAGCAACGGACATACTCCCCCCTCATGATCAGCGGGTCACCAGTAGAGAGAGTGAGCAGCTTCAAGTACCTGGGAGTAAACATCTCCGAGGACCTGACCTGGACTGCTCACATTCAGACACAGGTGAAAAAAGCCAGGCAAAGACTGTACCACCTGCGCCAGCTGAGGAAATTCAGGCTTTCACCAGCTATCCTGAAAACTTTCTATTTAGGGGCGATAGAAAGTGTTTTAACTCAGTGCATCACAGCGTGGTATGGGAACAGCACCAGTCATGACCGCAAAGCCCTGCAAAGAGTAGTGCGCTTATCCGAGCGTATCTCAGGGTCAGCTCTCCCGTCTCTGCAGGACGTCTACACCAAACGCTGCAAAGGTAGAGCTACCAAGATCATCAAGGACTCTAATCACCCTGCAAACCCTCATTTCACGCTGCTACCATCTGGTAAGCGCTTCCAAGCCTGATGGCCAAAACTGAGAGACTCAGGAGGAGCTTCTTCCCCAGGCCATCAGACTCCTGAACTCAGTCACTTAACATCACGTGACTTCACGCCAGGATAAACATCGATACACTGACATTGCACTGCACTTTCTGTTCTCGTTGTTACTGTGTAACAACCTGTCATAAACCTGTTTGCACATTATACTCTTTATACATTTGTTAACCACATATTTATAAGTCTACAGTTTACTCACTGCAAAGTCTACTTCAATTATTTTATTCCACTTTATCCTTATTTGTTACCTTTTTCTCTTGACTTGATTATTTATAATTCTACAGATATAGACATATATATATATATATAGATAGTACTTTTTTTATATCCTATTTCTATTATAATTTCTTCCTTGTGTTTTTAACTGTGAATTTGCACTGTCCATGGAGCGGACCTGTTTACATTTCACTGCCGGTTGTATATTCTGTATATAACTGTGTATGTGACAAATAAAACTCTTGAATCTTGAATCTTGAATCTTGATATCAGTGCTTTAAGAGTGTGTCAGTACCTTAAAGGTTCATATCAGTGCTTTAAGAGTGTGTCAGTACCTTAAAGGTACATATCAGTGCTTTAAGAGTGTGTTAGTACCTTAAAGGTACACATCAGTGCTTTAAGAGTGTGTTAGTACCTTAAAGGTACATATCAGTGCTTTAAGAGTGTGTCAGTACCTTAAAGGTACACACCAGTGCTTTAAGAGTGTGTCAGTACCTTAAAGGTTCATATCAGTGCTTTAAGAGTGTGTCAGTACCTTAAAGGTTCATATCAGTGCTTTAAGAGTGTGTCAGTACCTTAAAGGTACACATCAGTGCTTTAAGAGTGTGTCAGTACCTTAAAGGTACACATCAGTGCTTTAAGAGTGTGTTAGTACCTTAAAGGTTCATATCAGTGCTTTAAGAGTGTGTCAGTACCTTAAAGGTTCATATCAGTGCTTTAAGAGTGCGTGTTAGTATCTTAAAGGTACATATCAGTGCTTTAAGAGTGTGTTAGTACCTTAAAGGTACACATCAGTGCTTTAAGAGTGTGTTAGTACCTTAAAGGTACACATCAGTGCTTTAAGAGTGTGTTAGTACCTTAAAGGTACATATCAGTGCTTTAAGAGTGTGTTAGTACCTTAAAGGTTCATATCAGTGCTTTAAGAGTGTGTTAATACCTTAAAGGTACACATCAGTGCTTTAAGAGTGTGTTAGTACCTTAAAGGTTCATATCAGTGCTTTAAGAGTGTGTTAGTATCTTAAAGGTACATATCAGTGCTTTAAGAGTGTGTTAGTATCTTAAAGGTACATATCAGTGCTTTAAGAGTGTGTTAGTATCTTAAAGGTACATATCAGTGCTTTAAGAGTGTGTTAGTACCTTAAAGGTTCATATCAGTGCTTTAAGAGTGTGTTAGTATCTTAAAGGTACATATCAGTGCTTTAAGAGTGCGTGTTAGTATCTTAAAGGTACATATCAGTGCTTTAAGAGTGCGTGTTAGTATCTTAAAGGTACATATCAGTACCTTTTCGGTTTTGTACCTTAGGGTACCGCCCCAGTGACAGCACTGTACCTTTTTTTCTGACAGTGTATGCCACATCTGTTAGCCGTAGGTGCAAACAGCGCTCATGTTAATTTGTGCCAAGCCTGAACCTCTATGTTCAGATTTTGTCTCATTCCACATTAAATTTATGAAAATTGTGTTTCTAATATTCCTTGAGCCTAGCCCATAACAGCCTTATTAAATCAATTGGGTATGATTACCCAAAAAAATCAATGCCAGCCTGTAATTGCATATTACAACGTTATTTTCTGCATTGATATTGATAATATGTATGTTTACATTTCACATGATTAAAATCAATGTTGTAAAGTGAGATATGACAGCTCCCGTTGATGAGTCACATTTATGGAGCGTGGTTAATAGGGTAGTTGATGCTTCACATAGAGTGCCATCATTTATCTCCATATAGAAAGCTTCCAGGGCCAGAGACGCTTTCTCTCTTTTTCTCTAGCTACCGTTCTAGTGTTTCTTGTGTTTTTGCAGTCTACTGTATTTTTTTCCTGATCCATGTATGCAATTTTACCAAACTAACAAATGAAGAATGGTACATTTAGTAAAATATACAATTAAAAAAATATATTTTTACAATTTGTAAAGGGTAAGTGTGTAACATTCTTATTCTGGAAGTAAACTTGATTTTTAAAATAATTAAATACATTGCTCAGTTTGTCTGAGCGTCCCAACCAGCCTGACATGGCAACAATTGCTCTGTTTGTCCGACCAATGAAAGACCACAATTACATTTTGGCCAGGCATTAGCACAGAAATTAGACACTTCACCATCAAGTCCTTAATTACATTTATAAATCATTGAAATAATAGGATTTTGTAAAAAGTTAGAGGGCTGCATTCAATTGGAAAACAAGGCAAACATAAAAAAAAAAAAAAATAAACCTGAAAAAAGTTATTTACAACGTTAGTGCATTAGTCATTTGACGAGTGGTGTACAATTTTAGAACTGTCCCAATTTAATCTTGAAAATTTCCCCACTTTTGTATATTTGCCTCTGATTCAATCTTCTATTACAGCCAGAATTTGCACTTCCTTTCCTGCTCGAGTGACGCGCCCATCACCCAAATGAGATTGGACTCCTCTGAAGGATGGATGCCCCTCTCCAAACTGTTTTCCCCCCTCTAAATAGCTGCGGCACTTTACGCTGCCACTCAAAGAGCGTTTTGTTGGTGCTCGGCACCTATGACGGCCTCACTCCTAATTGTGTTAGGGGGCTCTTTGGATTATGCGTTTTACTTTGGGATGCAATGTTTACTGCATGTTCCCCATATCAGGTGCCTCTGTTGCAGTTTGTGTGTGTAACCTGATCCACCTCAGGGACGCCTCTGCAGTAAAAAATGTGGGGATACATTTGGGGACACATACACGTGGTAACAAGAACACGCAGTCTGCTCTCTGCACTGATATCTTGATCTTGAAAATACCCCATCATCCACTGTAAGAGCAGGTGAATAAAAAAAAATATATATATTTAAATGTAGATACAATTTAAAATAAAGTCAATTTATTTTAATAGCAATCATTAAATATTTTAATTTATTGAAGGAACTTTTTTGTTCTGATGTAAATGTTTATGTAATC
Organism: Paracanthobrama guichenoti; assembly: GCA_018749465.1. Taxonomy (NCBI): domain Eukaryota; kingdom Metazoa; phylum Chordata; class Actinopteri; order Cypriniformes; family Gobionidae; genus Paracanthobrama; species Paracanthobrama guichenoti. Next base: position 19,029,864 of record CM031944.1, on the reverse strand, counting down.
AGCATAACCTAAAACAAAGTATACTTATGAATTAGAATTTAAAAGAACATATTCTCAATTTTCTGAATTGAGAAAGCCTGCATTTGTAAGAACAAATGTAACTCTTAAAAAAAATTATGATAATGATACTGTCACCGTTTAACAGATAAAAAACATTTGATATTTAAGAGAAAGGTTTATGCACTGCAGGGGGAAAAGGCACATTCACTTTAGCTGTCAGACCATTTTTGTTATTAAAGATATTTGGTCTATTAGGTAAAATTCATAAGCAAGCCTTCTTACGTGTATATGATCATAAACCGGGATTGGGAAGTGTGGCGAGAGGACCTGCAAACCCCACCCCCCATCCCCAGGTCTCAGTCTGCTCTGCCGGTGAAGCTTTAACTTTAATTAAAAGTTTCTTCCCTGTAGGTGACCTACATCCCTCTGCAAGGTGACTGAGAAAGAGAAGAAACTGATTATAAAAAAAGGAAAGTGGGAATAAATGATGGAAGCGTGGTGGAGGGAAAAAGCAAGAAGGAGAGTTGATTCACTAGTCAAAATGGAGCCAAATAAATAATAAATAAAAATCAATATTATATTATATTATTCACACATACAAAATGAACTTTATGGTGTATATATAATATATAAGTACAGTGCATCCGAAAAGTATTCACAGTGCTTCACTTTTTCCACATTTTATGTTATTGTCTTAATCCAAAATGGATTAAATTCATATTTTTTTCCTCAGTTCTACAAACAATACCCCATAATGACAATGTGAAAGAAGTTTGCTTGAAATCTTTGCAAATTTATAAAAAAAAAAAAAAAAAAAAAAAAACTAAAATAAAATAAATAAATAAATAAATGTACATAAGTATTCACAGCTCAGGTGCTCCTGTTTCCACTGATCATCCTTGAGATGTTTCCACAACTTGATTGGAGTCCACCTGTGGTAAATTCAGTTGATTGGACATGATTTGGAAAGGCACACACCTGTCTATATAAGGTCCCACAGTTAACAGTGCATGTCAGAGAACAAACCAAGCCATGAAGTTCAAGGAATTGTCTGTAGACCTATAGAGACAGGTTTGCATCGAGGCACAGATCTGGGTACAGAAGATTTCTGCAGCATTGAAGGTCCCAATGAGCACAGTGGCTTCCATCATCCATAAATGGAAGAAGTTTGGAACCACCAGGACTCTTCCTAGAGCTGGCCGCCCGGCCAAACTGAGCAATCGGGGAGAAGGGCTTTAGTCAGGGAGGTGACCAGGAACCCGATGGTCACTCTGACAGAGCTCCAGCGTTTCTCTGTGGAGAGAGGAGAACCTTCCAGAAGAACAACCATCTGTGCAGCTCTCCACCAATCAGGCCTGTATGGGAGAGTGGCCAGATGGAAGACATTCCTTAGTAAAAAGCACATGACAGCCCGCCTGGAGTTTGCCAAAAGGCACCTGAAGGACTCTCAGACCATGAGAAACAAACAGTGAAGTGTGGTGGTGGCAGCATCATGCTGTGGGGATGTTTTCAGTGGCAGGAACTGGGAGACTAGTCAAGATCAAGGGAAAGATGAATGCAGCAATGTACAGAGACAACCTTGATGAAAACCTGCTCCAGAGCGCTCTGGACCTCAGACTGGGGCGACGGTTCATCTTCCAACAGGACACTGTCCCTAAGCACACAGCCAAGATAACAAAGGAGTGGCTACGGGACAACTCTGTGAATGTCCTTGAGTGGCCAGGGTCCAGACTTGAACCTGATTGAACATCTCTGGAGAGATCTGAAAATGGCTGTACGCCGACGCTCCCCATCCAACCTGAAGGAGCTTGAAAGGTCCTGCAAAGACGAATGGGAGAAACTGCCCAAAAATAGGTAATATTTAAATTTTTTTTAAATTTTTACATTTAAAAAAATGTGTAAAGATATCAAACAAACTTCTTTCACGTTGTCATTATGGGGTATTGTTTGTAGAATTGAGGAAAAAAATTATGAATTTATTCCATTTTGGAATAAGGCTGTAACAATACAAAATGTGGAAAAAGTGAGCGCTGTGTATACTTTCCGGATGCACTGTATATAACTATATAATGATTGTACATCTTTGGTGCAGTCTTTTTTTTTTTTTTGTTCATCAATCATGTCTGATAGACAAACTTAACTCTAAAGAGAGAGGTTCATTATAGAGGACATCTTTCGACTATTCTTTTATCAGTAAGTGTTGAAACACTATGTCAGTGCTGATCATAAATCACGGAGTCATGATTATAAGACAGCAAGCATCTGTCTGCTAACACTTCCCCTGGCAAATGATAATTGAGAATCAGACTCTCAGGACGTGGCACCACGTTACACCTCCCTGAGCTCACCTAACAGAGGACCCCGATCTACAGGGGCTACCCCTGTTCTTCAGCACGGCCCAAGGGGAGAGAGATGAGAGCGATGGAAGCACGGGGAGGGTGGGTCGAGGACGAGGGAGCTCTCTGTTTTACTTAGTGTCTGTCTCCCGGGCCGGCTCGCAGCTGAGCCCTCCTCTGACTGGGACTTTATCTGCGTTCAATCACAGCGCAGCTCCAGCAGGCCAGATCGTTGGCCACCCCGGGCTCCCGGACAGTGAAATATGGCCACAATTAGCCCCGGACACAGTTCAATGATGATAAAGCGCATTCGCACCTTTTACGCCATGATTAAAAGGCCTGCCCGCTCAGCCACTGATAGAGAGAACTAATTTCACATTATTATTATTATTATTAGCATTCCTTGATTGTAATGCACTGACCCATTCCTCCTCCTCTCTTTCCATCCCTTTCTTTCGTAGCATCCAAGCCTCGGATAGATGCCGAGGGGCTCTTTATCATTTACACATCAGCGGCTGTGCATTGCTCCCCTGTCTGCCCCATTTATTTCGCCTCTCTTTTCTATGTATACCTATACCACTCTATCTTTATTCACATCTATCAGCGCATACGCAGGGCAGCCCATCTGCCCGGGGCCACTTCTCCGGTGCCAAACAAACAAGACACCTGCAGAGAATATTACACAGTTCTGTCAGCGGAGACCCTCCAATGTCATCCGTGCAAATATGAACCCCACAACCATGGAACAGATACACATACAATCACACCGGGAGAAAAAAAGCAGGCGCAAAGCCACTCCTCACCCGAAAAGAGTTGATAAATGGAGGGGCCATAATGAAATGGAGACATCAAGGAGCATGAAAAGAGAGGACGAGAGAAAAAGAGGGGAGGGGGGATATAATCCTGCAGGAACAGAACTGTCTACGGAGAGAGGGGAAAAGAACAGGGGAGTGAGAAAGAAAGAGAGAGAGAAAGAGGAATAAGAAGGATCGCCTTTCGTCCGTGTTCCATCAAGGGAGAAATTACACATTTACTAAGGTTTTTTCTTAGGACGACGGCCCCCATAGATCAAACCACTGGATGTACGAGCCAATTTTCAACATGAAATATAGACACCAGGAATCAATTTCACCTGTGTTCTCTCCCCCTCTCTCCTCACACCAGCGGCCGGACCCATGGATCAGACCATGGTTTATGTCTTCCCGTTATTCGCACTGTCCAATACACCTCCATTACAAATGTCGAGCGTGTGTAAGATATAAGTATATTAAATAGACTTATTTAAATAAATCATGCTAGCTGGCTCTGTAATTGAGTCTGGAATTCATCCGGAGGTAAAAACCTGCTTTTTATCCTTTTACCAGGACGTCATGGGACACTAAATTCCAGTATTATGGGAATAACCAACAAAACAAACGTACAAAAATGAAATGAAGTAAAAACTATAAATCAATAAAAATGCACACGATTTGATTACCCTTTAAAATATAAGCACAATTTGCATAAGCACAGTATATTGTGTTTATAAATAACGTTGCAATGTCATATGCACATTCCCGGTAGGAAAGTTAATTACGACACTCCCAGCACATATCCAGACATTATCTGGGGAGAACGAGCTTGCGATAGCGAGATTAATCTCATGTTAGTTTGTGTTTGTGTGTGTGTGTGTGTGTGTGTGTGTGTGTGTGTGTGTGTGCCCAGTGGACTTTACGGCATGTGGTAATGCTTTTAATATTCACACGAGATGCTTACACAGCTGTGCGTTCTGCACCTGGACAGCAGGAAGTGACTCTCAAGACCACTTCCGCTTTGCTAAGAAATATATACAGCGGATGCTCGGTATGAACTGGGTTCTGTTCTTCACTGTGAAATAAACTTGATTTTTCTGCATAGTTGAGGGAACAGACTTTTTAAAAAGAATGCTGTATAAAATACAGCAAAATATATATATACAGTATAACCAAACCTGTGTCTCTGTGTGCATGTGAAGTCTTCTGAAAGCTGTCTCCACTCTCCACTGAAGTTCACCTACAGTCATTGTCTCTGTCAGAACACAATTACTCCACGTCCAGGAAAGGGGCCCCAGCGATAAGCAGTGGGAGGGTCTTCATGTAAAATTCACTTAGGTGCCATATTTTTCCTCCTGGACAAGATTAATTGTATTATAACTCGTTTCAGGGAAGAATAATGGCAGGGCCGGCATTCTCCTCAAACACTCCGCTCACGGGTATTTCTTAATCCATCCTGCAGAATTGAGGTTAAGAGGGATCTCCTGGAGGTTATCTGACTCCCCTACAAGAGCCAGCAGAGATTGATGGGCTAAAGAGACTGAGATGCGATGGTCATATTCATATGGTAATGCCCCATTGTCGCAAGCAGCGTATGGTTTTCCTAATCTCAGCTGTAGTGAAATTGAGCCGAGCGCTTTATCATGCGCTGGAATGATGCGGCAGGAGACGCCACAAAGCAGCGTGTGTTCAGAATTAGACGTGTTTTGTAGAACATGGATTATTTCCGGTGGAAATCCGAGAAGTAAAATGATAACTCAATCTGTGACTCTTTTGGTGTTTTTTTATCTACAGTATGAATTCCAGTATGTGAAGAGATGAAGGATCTTGCAACTGATAAAAAAAATAAAATAAATTTAAAGTGCCATCCGTCAGGGATTATAGTATCACGCCATGTTTTTCTTAAATCCATCAACAATGTATGTATAACTGAGCACATATTATCAGATTCAAATCCTTGTAATGTATTGTGCAACGCGTAAATGTCAGACTATTCATTGTATGATCATGACTAATAACGCTGAGTTTCAATAACTGGCTCTGTCTATTCATCCACGATCTGTGCAATATGGATTTTTTTAATTATTTTGACTGCTGTACAGTATAATGCCATCTTAATCCTACCACTTTTAATGTTCATTCACAATACAAGCTTAAAGCTAAGCCAAGTTATGCACCAAGTATTCACCATCACAAAGTATTTTGAAGAAATGAAAAAGGTGGTGTTGTAAAAACAGCTGCTCGATGTTTAAGTCAACAAAACTGAAATACAGAATTTAAATTCATGAATTAAAAAAATATACAATCAAATTTTATTTCCTAAAAGCACATTGAAGTCTCATCTCATTGTGAATGGTACACTGATGTATATATACAGTAGTTAGTCTTCATAATACTTAATCAAAATGTCATGAAACAACTTTCCCATTTGGCTGATGTCAAGTCGCACGTCAGGTTGTATATTACTAACCAGTAAGTCACTTGAGACATTGATTCAGCAAAGTTTGCAGTCTGTCTGCATTCTGGTAATGTCCACTTTCACGATTAGGGTTGCAAAGGGGCGGAAGATTTCGGAAATTTTCCACAGGAACTTAATTTGGGTAATTTTGGAAATATTCCAATTTGGAAACTTAACAGGAATTTACAGGAATATATGGGGATTTATGAGAATTTATGGGAATAAATTGGAAATTTGGGGAATATACAGACATAAATATAAACATTTTGTTTGGTCATAAGCGGACAGGTTATTTATTTATTCATTTATTTTTGCATAATGATATATTTTCCAATTAATTACTTCTAATATAGTAAATGCATCAAATAAATTGTTATGCATGTGTTCTTTATTTCAGTGTCACATGATCCTTCAGAAATCATTCTAATATGCTGATCTGATACTCAATTATCAGTGTTGGAAACAATTGCGCTGCTTAATATTTTTTTGAAAGCTGTGTTACTTTTTTTAGGATTCATTGATGAATAAAAAGATAAAAAGAACAGCATTTATTCAAAGTAGATTTTCTAACCATATAAGTCTTTACTATCACTTTTATCAATCACTGCTGAATAAAAGTATTAATTTCTTATTTAAAAAGAAAAAGACTAACTTTTGACACCAAACTTTTGAACGGTAGTAGGCCTATATTGTTACAAAAGCTATCTATTTTAAATAAATGCAGTTCTTTTTCTAACTTTTTATTTATCAAAGAATCAGGAAAAAACATAATCTTAGAAATCATTCATATTAGAATGATTTGTGAAGGATCATGTGACACTGAAGACTGGAGTAATGGAGTAAATTCAGCTTTGATCACAGGAATGCATTATATTATAAAGTCTATTAAAATAGAAAACCACTATTTTAAATTGTTATAATATTTCACAATATTACAGTTTTTTCTGTGTTTTTGATCAAATGTGCATGTTATGGAGGAATGCACAGTGCATGCAGGGTGTGTGTCCTCAATATCCCTGCAGTAAATTGTGTGCTGTGTGTGTGTGTGATTGAGGAACGTGCAGGGTCAACTGAAAGTGTATTAAATCATGCTGCAAGATTTTTCTTCAACTATATTTAAGTTCCCAGTTATAAGCAGGGAACATTTCCAGTTTATTCCAATTAATTCCCATATAGTCTCATTAATTCCCATATATTCCCGTAAATACCCAATGAAAGTTTCCAGCCTTGAAAATTCCCGGAATTTTGCAACCCTATTCATGATACAATCTGTAAGCAATGAATAAAATCCCACCCTACATTTTTAAACAGCAGTTTATGTTTACTTTACAAATCAGTCATCATGTACTCACCAAACCCCAAAGACTTTCATTGTATGAAAAAAAAAGATATTCTTCAAAATGGCCTTTTTGTGTGTGTGTGTGTGTGTGTGTGTGTGTGTGTGTGTGTGTGTGTGTGTGTGTGTGTGTGTGTGTGTGTGTGTGTGTGTGTGTGTGTGTGTGTGTGTTCCCCCCTCTTCTCGCCCATTATTTCCTGTCCTCTCAATGTCCCTATAAATATAAGTGGCAAAAGGCCAAAAATAATATTGTGCACTCTGATTAAGCAGAGTTGATATTGTGACTGCAGCAAACCGGCTGACCAATAGCTTGTTCCTGCAGTGGCATGTGGACAGATATCTGTAGGAGGATTTGATTAAGTTGGATGCAGTGTTTTTGACTGCTGGTCAGTCTTTCAGCGGCCATTGGATTCCTGCATCCAAGTGCTTGTGCGTGCATTTTTCTCCATATCATCTGTACACCGCCCAGGTCGCTAATCAATAGGCATATTAATCATTCAGGAGAAAAAAAATGTGACAAACCAATTATTAATCTGCCCTGTCAAGTCCAATACAGTAATGAATTTACTAAAAATGGTCTTCACTTCATCCATTCATTAACTGCTGATGGGTGGCAGACTTCACAATGTCACTGGATTTTCTCTAGTATTGATGCCGGCCTGGCAGCTAATTTACAACCTTGCCTCTTGTGCAGAGCCCTAGTCTGCACTAATAAAATGAAGCTTGATAATCGTTAAGGGGCCTGTCGGACAGCAGGCACAGCTCTTTTTGCCTGTACCAAAACCACAAGCACAACACCGTCTCCAAAACTAACAGGTGTGTACACAAAATGTAGATGCGCCTATTACCAGCTTATGTGTGTTCTCGTGTGTAGGTTTACGCTCTACAGCTGCAGTAGTTGACAGAAAGGCAGGTTGCACTCTGGAAAAAGAGAACCACTCACTGTCATTTCCATAGCGGGCAGCCATCTCGCTGTCTGCTCTCTTGCGCACACACACACACGCACGCACACACAGCAGCCTATTAAGTTCACAGCAGACGATACACAACTCCACGGACCCACAACTGTCACTGCAGGAGGCACCAACTTCCCTTAATCATTTACTTACAGTATGTCTTCATCAGCCTTTATTGATGGGTGTTTTACACCCCACTAAACCTATTGACTGCATAGAGATCAAAGACAGATGATGCATTGAGAAATCATTTACTGGGTGCAACTCTCCCTTGTAAGTACAATTAATGATCATTCCATGAGTCGAGCAGCTTACTTTATCTGCAAGAGGAGTTATTGGAAATATCACAAACGAGCTGGATTTGTTTTAGGCTTCAAGTCCAAGTCCGCATCAGCACAAAACAGCTCTGGTGGGCCCAGACTAAGATCGTGTACTATTTATACACTTACTGTTGTCGAGTGCTGAACCCTCTTCTCAGCCCCACAACCCCGAATTTGCATACAAATGAAGTTCCAAATGGGCTCAATGACATAATTGACTTGCAATTAGAAATATTCCAGAGCTGGTCACTTTGCAGTGGACAGAGCACGAGTAAAATGAGGGGGAAAAAGGCCTGTTTAGCATATTAATGAAGCTCATTAGCTGTCACTTCACCGAGCTGACAAGAGGACTTATATATGCAATGGCCCCACAGCTTAATTTGAAATGTGAGTTCTCAACACTAATTGTTTTTGAGCATGTTTCTTTAGATCATTGAGGAAATCGTGTCATTTTGGCAGCTGCGGAAGACGACTGCGGGCAATACAGACTGCACGCATCAAATCTAATATCAGAATGTTTCTTTAATTCAATTGACATTCAAATGCGCAAGATGGGATGTACAAACATGAAAAATATGAGCAAAGAAGGGTCTTCATGCTCAGTAGCTGTGCGTGTTCAATCGAATCAACACAATAATGAAATAGACAGTACTTTCATGCATTTGATGCAAGAAATGATTTCAATATTCAAATACCATATTATTTACATTGTACTCCAAGTTATTATCATGAGCTCTGTCTACAAAACGTTGTATCACCATGCTAAATTTATATTTACGCCTTTAACTGATGTTTGGACCAGGGCCGGTATGAAAGTTTGGGCCAGAATAAATAATAATAATATAACGTTTTTTTTGTAAACAGAAAGTGTATCTTTTTTATAAGTCGTGCATCTCACTGGTATATCTGTGTCAATAGCCAACAATCATACATTGTATGGGGCAAAATTTTAGATTTTTCTTTTATGCCAAAAATCATTAGGATATTAAGATCATGTTCCATGAAGATATTTAGTAAATTTCCTACTGTAAAATATTTAAAAATATTAGTAGTAGTAATATGCATTGCTAAGGACTTCATTTGGACAACTTTAAAGGAGATTTTCTCAATATTTTGATTTTTTTGCACCCTCAGATTCCAGATTTTCAAATAGTTTAATATTGTATTTATTCAGCTTCCAGACGATGTATAAATCTCAGTTTAAAAAAATTGACCCTTATGGCTAGTTTTGTGGTCCAGGGTCATATATATATATATATAAATAATACACAAGTTTAGAATATTCTCTTTTAATATTATTAAAAAGCACATTTAGGAAATATAAAAATACATTGCTATGAATACAAAATGTATCAATCTTTTGTGGTGAGATTGTGGTGGTGGAGTGAATGCAGGGCAAATAAAAATCTGAACAAATGGCCTGATAGAAAAAAAAAACTTTTGAGCCACTGTACTTTTCGGTAAGCGCATTTTTTGGCGAGTGCGCCAGCGTTATCTTGCCACAGTTTATATACAAATGAATCAAAGACAAACTGGATAGAGCAGTCAAGATGAAACGTCTGTGGTCAAACAGCAAGCTTGAAATAGTCTGAGATACAGAGCCATCTTCACTCCGTAAGTGACGGGCCACTGCAGCTCTCCACTGTAAGGAAGGGTAAGGAATGAAGCCAGGCTGCCTAATTATCCACTGGTGTAGTTTGTGCCAGCCTCGGCATGTGTGTGATGTGTGTGTGTGTTTGTGCATGTGCCAAGGAGGTTGGTGGTTATCGCATAGACAGCTTTAGCACCCCCACATTGTAAACACGGGCCCCAGTCGCTTCCCCTGGCTTGTTAACATCATCTGCGTCACTCAGCACACCGTTACTGTCAGGTCCTCGCTGCGCCTGCCGCAATCAGCATTAACCATGTCAGCCCCTTAATGGGCCCGCCATAAAACCAGCTGACAGGCCAGCCAGCGTCGATCTGCGCCTAAGACAAACTGCCTTCCCGCCCTGCGCGCACACATACACTTGCCCACACACACATACTGTAGACACAGGCAGCGTACACAGTCTAGTTAGCTCAAACACACACAGCCACACACACAAATAGTGTCTCATCACTCGCCATCTCCCCAGCCTGCCAGACTCACTAGTGCGATGGAGGTTGTGCTATGAGATTATAATAACAAAAACAGGGCCACCCAGATCCATTCTGCTGTCAACAAGTGGAGAAAAGCCACTTGATAACGACGCTCTTTCTAAGCTGCCATTTTTCTACCATTCACTGACCCTCCACTGGGTCTGTAACTGCACTGTGCAAAATATTACTCTATCATATCTATGAAACTGTTCCATTTTTTTGTGAACACACACTGCTTTTCCTTTTTTTTTTTTACCCCTTTTCTTTTTATACAATGAGCGCTAGCGGTGTTGCAAAGCCATTCTCCGGCTGAATGGTACAGTAGTTGATGTCATTATCCTATTGATACAGAGATGCTCTTGGTATTTGTTGTTTGTTTTACACTTCATGTAAGTGATATGCACTTGTGCATGCACACAAGTGTTATGGAAAATCAAATGGCCTGGTGCTAGATGACTGAAACCTACACTGTGTGGTTATACAAATTGGTGGCTTTTACCTTGGAAGGCCTCATTTTGCAAGGTGAACTGCAAAACACACATTTCACATATTGGTCCTGCCTATATATTAGATGCATGCAGGATCAAATAAGACAAAGTGCCTCCTGCAAGGTTAAGCATAACTTCAGATGAGATCTGAACAGGGAAAACACAAAGTTATACTATCATAGCTTTTCAGAAATATTAACGCCCGACCACGATCTAACTGCAATATACGGTAGAATATTAATACAGTAATGGCAGAGTTCACACAGGATCACTCACTAAAATTGAGTGAATTTAATTTAATTTTGCTGCTTGTTCAACTTAGATGATTAAAATTAGCTAATGCAATATATATACATATGTATTGTATTACACACATACAATTCTTTCTTTGTGTATGCCAGAAAAGAAAATCAATGTCAAGTATGACATGGTATTATGAAGTACTATATTGTGCTAAAAACTAGAAAAAGCTTTAGAAAATTATAGGCAACGCATGTGATGAGACATTGTACTGTGATGCATGTGTGCAGGCAGTTGCATAACTTTGTTTTAAAAGGTGGGTGGGACAAGTTTGTGTGTGTGTGTGTGTGTGTGTGTGTGTGTGTGTGTGTGTGTGTGTGTGTGTGTGTGTGTGTGTGTGTGTGTGTGTGTGTGTGTGTGTGTGTGTGTGTGTGTGTGTGTGTGTGTGTGTGTGTGTTACAGTTGTTGGGTGCAGCAGGGAAGAGTCTGAATCAGACTTCCAAAAAATGGGTTTATTTAAACAAGGAGAATAAACAGGAACATAACATGCATCACCAACCAAAAGCAATATAATAACATCAAGAACAGACAAGGAGTGGAGGGAAGTGAGTTCAATATAAAGGGAGAACGATGAAGACCAGGTGCAGGGAATCCGGGGAGAGTGGGAAAGATGATGAGGAATTGAGTTCAGGTGTGAGACAGGGAGGATTTTGGGAAATGGAGTCCGGGACAGGTGTGGAATGTAACATTATCTCCCCCTTCCAGTAGGCACATCTTCGCGCCTTATATGTAACACTGGGGCAGGCTTGTTGAGGACTGGGGCGGCAGGAACGCTCCAAAAGTCTATTAGCCACCGCTCCTCCTTTTATGAGGACTCGGCATGGTGACGGCCATCTTGGCCAGAGACGAGGGATTTGCGGTGGCCATTCTCGTTGGGGGTTCTCTGAACATACAGTTTGGATTGGCGGTATGGTTCTGTTCTGGGCAAGAACTCCTAGCATGGATAAGAGCAGGGACAGCAGCAATAACCCCCCTTAGAGTAAACAGAACAGAACCAACATGATGTATTGCAGATATCATTAATGTCAATATTTAATGTACAAAATAATTTGGGAATTTAGTCTGATTCAAGGGGAATCAGAATACCAAATCCCGACTGGACGAGAGCAGGATCTGGGGATGGAGGAGGGTAAATGAGCTCTGGAGAACAAGATAGCTGCTGATAATACTGAAGGAGCTTATATATGTATGCTGTAATAGACATCGTATTCCTATAGGTAGACGTGATCAGCTGACTTGACTGCGAGCTTGACTAACGTGACATGCCAGAACTGACGACTATGCTTGATTTATATAAACCATTCACAAGCAAATTTGCTTTATCTATTTCTCTGGTGTCGAAATCAGGCACATGATAAATGTCAGAAAACACTATTCCTGGCTGCATGTCAATATCCATGGATCACTGGATCTTTGGTAACTTGTAAGGAACACTATATGGAGCCCAACCTTCAGTTTAAACTGATAATCGTTTGTTTAAATGTGAAACTGATAAATGTTTTACTCGTGTTTTCGTGGTTTCCCCAATTAAATCCAGTCATGCAGCAGCTCTTTTGCCACTCAGTCTGGCTAAGGGGGCGTGTTCCGGCAGGAAAGTGACGTCAATGCATACCCTCTATTGTCAAAAAGTATTAGGACACCCCTCTAAATCACTGAATTCAGGTATTCCTATCACTTCCATGGCCACAGGAGTAAAAAAAAAACAAGCACCCAGGCATGCATACACTTCTACAAACGTTTGTGAAAGAATGGGTCGCTCTCATGAGCTCAGTGAATTTCAGGGAATGGGTTTCCATGGCCTAGCAACTGCATCCAAGCCTTACATCATGGACTCTAGAGCAGTGGAGATGTGTTCTCTGGACGCTTCTCTGTCTGGCAATCCGATGGAAGAGTCTGGGTTTGGTGGTTTGTCCCATCTGATTGTCCCACCCATCCAACCTGCAAATTAATCCTATGCAGGCAGGAGACCCAGATCTCTCAAATCTCGCTTAGTTTTCATTGCATCTAGTAGTCAAAACATGCCTGACTGTATTGTGCCATGTGTAAAGCTTGGTGGAGGGGGGATTATGGTGTGGGGTTGGCCCTTTAGTTCCAGTGAAAGGAACTCTTAATGCTTCAGCATACCAAGACATTTTTGGACAACTTTGTGGGAATAGTTTGGGGATGGCCCCTTCCTGTTCCAACATGACTGTGCACCAGTGCACAAAGCATCGGCCCATAAAGACATGGATGAGTGAGTTTGGTGTGGAGGAACTTGACTGGCCTGCACAGAGTCCTGACCTCAACCCAATAGAACACCTTTGGGATGAATTAGAGCGGAGACTGCGAGCCAGGCCTTCTCATCTAACATCAGTGCCTGACCTCACAAATGCACTTCTAGAAGAATGGTCAAAAATTCCCATAAACACACTCCTAAACCTTGTGGAAAGCTTTCCCAGAAGAGTTGAAGCTGTTATAGCTGCAAAGGGTGGGCCAACTCCATATGAAACCCTACGGATTAAGAATGGGATGTCATTAAAGTTCATGTGCATGTAAAGGCAGGCACCCCAAAACTTTTGGCAATATAGTGTATATTGACCTGCTTGTATTTGTGAAGACTGTGCACGATAAGAACATTGTTGCCTTTCGCCACTGATAATGTACACTCAGCATAATTAAAAAAACAACACATTCCAGCGCCAGAATGCCTCTTATTTAACACATCTGTGGGGACATGTCCCACCCATCCCACCTGCAAATTAATCCTATGTGGGCAGGAGACCCAGGCTCAAATCTCACTTAGTCCTCCTTCTCATTGCATCTAGTAGTCAAAAATAAGTTTAAATACCACCCAAACAAATTCATTAAAAAATGTTAGCTAAAATGTTTGAGTGAATTAGAGCATTATATGCATAGGGTTAGGTCCCTACATACATAAGGGTAACTGTATTTGTGCTGATTGGTTTATCGATTTTTGTGCTAATGTGATTTGGTATCTGAACAGGCTTACAATACCAGCTATCAAAGGCATCAGCTGAGAGCATCAGCTCAGAGAGAATGACAGCCCAATAAAAAAAAATAAAAAAAATAAAAAAAACACCCTGAATCACTACTGAATTCAGACGCTTGACATTCAGATTTTCACATGACTTCACTACAACAAAACTCAACATCCTGGAGCACAGGCCCTTCTACAGATCATTCAGGTTGAAGACGATCTCACATACGGTGCCATCCGTTGGGACATAAAAGCAAGGGGACGCATGAGCATGTCAGATGCTGGCCTTTACGTAAACGACTCTTGGGGCAGAAAGGCTAACTACCTCCTCGCCCCCAGCCGACGGCTGCTTTTTCGGACGGCGTTCTGAGACGATGCCTCTCCAGGTAGACCGAAATGGCCACCACTGCGAATGCGCTTGACCTTTCCCTCCCTGCTCTAATCTGATTGTGCCTCCTTTATGTAATCAGCCGCTAAAGGTCACTGAGCTATTTAACATGGGAACCCTTTAGCTATGGAATTTGCCTTGCAGTAAATTACCTTTATTATGTTTCACTCACATGTCACCCATGCAAAAAGCTACTTAACTCCTTGGGTGTCAAGAGTCTTACAAGCGATAATGTTAATAGTTAATCGTTACTGTAACACTGTCCCATTCGAGGGTAAATCATTTGATATATCGGTAAATGGCATGAACTGACAAGGATTTTACATGAGGGCTACTCTGACTCACAGGTAAGTGCAAATGACCGGTCGAGCAAATTTAATGGCACCTTTGAACATAATTGTGTGTGTATATGTGAAGTACATTTGAGGCGCACAAAGTAAATCCATCCGTTCAAAGAGAGGGAAAAAAAAAAATACAACGACAGAAAATATGAAGAGAAATTAGAGCTTGACCTTTGTATACGTCTTGATATTTCTACCTGCAGAGTTGAAACAAAGCGTAGACCATCAGATAATATCAAATCCATACATGGACAACTGTCAGACGTGTACAAATAAAATATTAGGCTCAGTATGTCATTCAGCACTGGGTAATGACAAGTCAGGGAAAATTGATGGATTTATCATTAATTTAGCATTTTCGTAAATCTCCAAAATACGTTTTTCAGTCTGACAGTTGTATGTGAAGTCAATTATGCCAGAGATCTCAAATTCCCTCTCTAGAATTCATTCTCTCTGAGAAGAGAGAGGAACAGAAAACCGGATAACATGGAACTGCATATCGACCCTGGATATTATAGAATTTTATAATCTGTATATAAATTATACACTATACTGCCAGAAGTACTGGGACACCCCTCCAAATCATTGAATTCAGGTGTTCAGTCACTTCCATGGCCACAGGTGTATAAATCAAGCACTAGGCATTCAGACGCTTCTACACACATTTGTGAAAGAATGGGTCGCTCTCAGGAGCTCAGTGAACTCAAGCGTGATGCCGTGATGGGTTGCCACCTGTGCAATAAGTCCATTCGTGAAATGTCCTCACTACTAAATATTCCACGCTCAACTGTTAGTGGGATTATAACAAAGTGGAAGCAATTGGGAACAACAGTAACTCAGCCACGAAGTGGTAGGCCACGTAAAATCACAGAGAGGGGTCAGCGCATGCTGAGGCGCACAGTGTGCTGAAGTCACCAACTTTCTGTAGAGTCAATAGCTACAGACCAGCTTCAGATGAGCTCAAGAACAGTGTGTAGAGAGCTTCATGGAATGGGTTTCCATGGCCGAGCAGCTCATCCATGCTTTATATCACGAATTGCACGAGTGCAATGCAAAGCGTGGGATGCAGTGGTGTAAAGCACGCCGCCACTGGACTCTAGAGCAGTGGAGTCGTGTTCTCTGGAGTGACCAATCACGCTTCTCTGTCTGCCAATCCGATGAACGAGTCTGGGTTTGGCGGTTGCCAGGAGAACGGTACTTGCCTGACTGCATTGTGCCAAGTGTAAAGTTTGGTGGAGGGGGGAGTATGGTGTGGGGTTGTTAATGTTGATGGGGTTGTTGGGGGGCAGTGAAAGGACCTCTTAATGCTTCAGCATACCAAGACATTTTGGACAATTTCATGCTCCCAACTTTGTGGGAACAGTTTGGGGATGGCCCCTTCCTGTTCCAACATGACTGCGCACCAGTGCACAAAGCGTCGGTCCATAAAGACATGGATGAGTGAGTTTGGTGTGGAGGAACTTGACTAGCCTGCACAGAGTCCTGACCTCAACCCAATAGAACATCTTTGGGATGAATTAGAGTGGAGACTGCGAACCAGGCCTTCTCGTCCAACATCAGTGCCTGACCTCACAAATGCGCTTCTAGATAAAAGGTCAAAAATTCCCATTAAACACACCAAAATTTTGTGGAAAGCCTTCTCAGAAGAGTTGAAGCTATTATAGCTGCAAAGGATGGGCCAACTCCATATTAAACTCTACGGATTAAGAATGGGATGTCATTAAAGGTGCCCTAGATTTAAAAATGTAATTAACCTTGGCATAGTTGAATGACAAGAGTTCAGTAAATGGAAATCACATACCGTGAGTCTCAAACACCATTGCTTCCTCCT
Source organism: Paracanthobrama guichenoti (assembly GCA_018749465.1). Classification (NCBI taxonomy): domain Eukaryota; kingdom Metazoa; phylum Chordata; class Actinopteri; order Cypriniformes; family Gobionidae; genus Paracanthobrama; species Paracanthobrama guichenoti. The sequence continues at coordinate 19,013,221 of CM031944.1, read as the reverse complement.
TCATATGTAAATCTCGAGCATGAAAAACACCACAGAAAAATAGGTGAATCTCAACATAACACTGACTGTGACGCAACAGTCGGGATCATTAATATGTATGCCCCCAACATTTCCATATGCCAGCCCACGTTCAAGGCCAGGCGGAACTGCACAGCCGAATCATCGGAAGCTCTGCAGGTATTGTGAAGAAATAAGTGTCAAGCGAGAATAGCGAAAATGGCAGATCATGGAAATAAATGTTATGTTCCAGGCTGTGCAGGGGATGTGAGAACTTTTCATACCCTTCCCACAGAACAAAACTGTCAACAGGCACGGTTGATGTTTATCTATAACCGCAACAATTTAATTCACAGTTGTTAGTTTGCTCGGCCCATTTCACCACGGACAGTTTTTCTAACCTGGGACAATATCAAGCAGGCTTCGCTCAGCGTCTGATACTGGAGAAGGGGGCAATTCCAACTACATTCCCACAAGCAGTAAGTCATGATTTTATCCACTTCAGTACTCTACTGTACTGTACAAACATCATATTTACGCGCTACCCAGTTCGCTGTTTAGAATTTGTGATTCAAAGTGAAGAAGCTATCATTGTAAAAACATATGGTGACACATTACAATAATTTAAATGTTTTGCTATGCTAAAGACAAAGTTGTGACTGCTGACGTTATGAGTTAACGTGTAAAGGATTGTTCACCCTGAAATTAAAATAAAGCCATCTTTTACTCACCCTCCAATGCCCTATGTCCTTCTATCTTTTTTTCGGACCTCAAAAGCAGAATTTTTTTAAATAGTCCTGCACGCGCTCCTCCATATAATGACAGTGAATAGTGACCAGGCTAAAACATTACAAAAATTATACAAAAGTATCACACAATGATACAGTGAGACGCGTGACATATATGGAAAGTGTTCAGGAGGCATACTATAAGGTTTTGCGAGAAAGAAACCTTATTATTCAGTCAAAATACTGAGCTCGGTTGTTAGCGTTCCTGTGAGTGCGTGCGAGCCATCAGCAGGATGCTTACTAACACGCCCTGCTGTCATGGCACTCAGGATAAGTACACACACGCACCATTTTGAGAAATCAGGCTCAATAGAAACAAACGTGACTCTCGTCTTTTCTATAAGGTATATGATAAGAAATAATACAATAATACTAATAATAGGTAAACCTCCTAAAGTGAATGTTGTGTACCGGTTGTCATGACAACATCGTGTGAGTGGCTGCTGACGCACAGTGAAACAGAGTCCAAATACGGCAAAAACAGACCATTTCATTCTAGGGACAATTTCTAGGGTTGTAAATGGACCTGTAAAACCATCTCTGGACAATTTTTGCCCTTAAATAAGCCACATATCCTCTATGTAGATATCAGAGAACAATTTAAAATATTGTTTCAGCTCATTCTAGGGCACCTTTAAAGTTTATGTGCATGTAAAGGCAGGTGTCCCCAAAACTTTTGGCAATATAGTGTATATTTATACATATATTTTCATAATATGTCATTGTCTTATGTAACCCCTCAGGTCCTAACTGCAGTCTCTAGTGTCAGTTGCTAGTGTGCCTCTTGGGATCAGGGAGTGAGCTTTACCTATAGCCTATTTTTAAGATTTTTTTAATTGTAGAAGTGGTTTAACATAAGCAAAAAAAAAAAAAAAAAAAAAAAAAAAATATATATATATATATATATATATATATATATATATATATATATATATATATATATATATATATATATAAAATGTATGAGCATCAATGCTAAAACCCTTTCAGACATATAAAGCACATGAAACGTAACATTATGAAGCCTAGCATGCAGAAATCGGAGTGTGTCTTCACAGAGTTTACAAATAAAAAGATTTCAGTTCTGTCCTTCAGATTTCCTTTCCATGTCTCGGCAGGGGAACAATCTCTTCTATTCCACACACACTGTATTCAAACGGAAGCATGAAACGCTAATGCTCTTAAACCCCCACAATATAACACAGCACAGTCCTGAAAATGGTCCAAATGAGATAATTCATGTCTGTTTGCTCTAAATGGGAAAGCATCGTTTTCTAATAGAATCATATTTCACCCAGACTAAAAGCTTCCTCAGGAACAATTAAAGATAACGAATGAGCAATGCCTTATTCAAACTGATCCCTCCACATGCACCCATAACTCTAGACCAATTGTAAAATTGCCTCTTTGCGAATGTGCTGCTACGTTTAATATGATGTTACAGACTCTTTCATTAATCAACTGCTAATGAGATTGAAGCCTTACTGTTGACCAGGGCTAAGTCCTGCTTGCTCAGGTTGTGATAGCCATTTTCACAAAGAAATGTTTTTCATTTACACAGGCTCTACAGTCGAGTAAAAGAGAATGATGAAAACATAAGTACCGATTCAAGATGGCAACAACAAGCTTGCTTAATTTTTGTGACAATTCCAGCAGGCATCAATAGATCCAACAAATCTACTACAATATACAGTAAAAAGTTATAAAAGGAAAATATTGCATCAGAACTACTGCAGGAACAACAAAAGCAAAGGCACAGCTTTATGGAGAGACTTTTTACCCGTTTGATTTCTTTTAACCAGGCTCTATTTTATTTAAACAATCAGCTAAAACAGTAAACTAAAATAATGCAAAACATACCAAGAAAAGGAAGTACTACATCTGAATAAGTGCAGTAAGAAAACTCCTTCTGGTAGTTTACATCGCCTAACTCTTTTAGTAAACTTAATTAAATACAGGATAAAAAGTAGTACAAGAAGATAATTCCCAGTAAGACAAGTGGTACAAATTAGCATTAAAAAGTTAATGTTCCCCATTGGTGTACTTTATCTTAAAGCAATATTAGAGTACACTCTCTCCTCTTGTGTAATATTCTTAAAACTTATTCATGCATATACGGTACCAATTACACACCTCTATCCGATTAAAAGTGATGTAACAGTGCTGAAAATGCCATCCCTCTGCAGTACTTATGACTATCCTTTCAGAGTAGTGTCATTTAAATGAAAGACACCCAGTGCTGCAGGGCTGACCGGTCTCAATCTATTACTGAGACTAGGATGTAGTCTATTTTCTGACAGTGTGACATTTGAGTGCAATAAAACTTTTACTTTTCCCAGGAGAAAAAACACTTTGGCAAAAGTTTAGAAAAATGTTCCTCTTCAGAAGCCAAAAAGCATCTCTAGATGGCTTGAGCATGTGAAATGAGCACTTTAATGTGCCGATTGCTTCTTCCCAGCCAGGGGTCAGGTAAATACTGTTCAGATCACGTAATGTGCTGGTAATATTTTGTAGATCATGTTTCTATTATTTAAATGACATTGTGCAAGGGAGGGAATCACACTGGCACACGGAAAGGTTGAGCAGTGAAGGGAAATGATTTAATGTAATGGGAGGAATAAAGCATCATTAGCGCAAATTAACTATTGTCAGTCGAGGTGATCTTGTTGGGTGCTAATGCCATTGGCAGCCGCTGAAGGTGGCAATTTATGCACAGGGGGTGGGGTGAAGTGAAGTGCACATCGGCATGCATTTAGTGCCCAATGGCAGCCGCGGTCACAGTCGTTCCATTGGGTTTTGTCTCGTAGAGTTTAAGTAGTGCCAAGATGAGGTATGCCCATGTTTAATTCACGCCGCTTATGTTTAACTTCAGGCCAGGAATGGGCCGCAGTCCATTAATTAGTACCAAACGGCCGTTCAAAACAAGATCTGCCTTGTACAGGTCGCCCATTTTCCTAGGTTTGAGAGCCTGCGAGCACCTGCCAAGCACTTTGACAGTAAAAATTTCTACAAAAATTTTGCACAGCACTGATACTACTAAATGAATCACTTTCAATCCCAGTTCCTGTGGGTTTCTTAATAACAGTTAAGAAGTTGCCAAATAACATTTAAAGGAGCACTTGATTTCTTTTTTGTTTGTTTGTTTTTTATTGTGTAGGTTGTGTTTAACCTGCTGAATCTTCATGTTTCAAAGTATAAAACTATTTAATGAGGACAAAAATTACTGCGTGCACCTTTAAATCTGTATCCTGAGTAAATGAATACAGACCCGAGACATCACTTTCAGCAACCACTTACCGGAGACTCCCATGACAGTTCTGGTCTACTGGATCTTCCAAAAGAACCCATTCGGCCTTTAAAAAAAAAAAAAAAAATCATATTGTAAGTTAAAAACAGGTTACCAAAAGCACAAAACGTTGAATATTAATGTTTTATAAGATATTATTAATACAAAAAATTGTCCTGGCAACAAGACGAGCAGTCATTTATACAATCGCTGATTTAACGCTGTAATAAATGGATTAACATCTTCCCTTGCGAAAATTAACCATGGTTTTATTGTAGTAAAAGTGTAGTAACCATGGTTTTTTGGCTAATAGATTACACCATGGTTAAACTATGGTTAGAGTAGCAAAGCCATGGTTAATTTGTGGTTACCATGGTTTAACTACAATAACCATGTTTTTTATTTTTTTATTTATTTGTAGTAAAACCATGGTTCATTTTCGTAAGGGTAGACACACATTAGGAGAAAGAAAAGCTGCATATACTACGAAAAGATTGATAAAAGTAAAACGTAGAGCTAGGTTTAAAAGTTAGATATTATTCATGTTTTAACAGGCTGGCAATCCAAAGGAGCCACGCAGGGTCCGTGACGAACCTTTGTGGATGCGACGTCTAATAAAGTTCGATGTTGTCGTCCCGGTGTCTTTCACGTGTTCTTTGCATCGAGCCGATCTGACATGGTGACGCATCCAAATGTGGGAACATATGGCACGATGGATCCTGTCACGTTTCATGTTTCACGCGAACATACGTGATCAAACTCTATGGCAAGAGTTTTCCAACGGCTCTGGCAAGGGTCCCACGTCACGTGTGAAGCAGACGTTCTAAAATTCTAAATAAAGCACAAATTCTTTATTTACGATATCAGTAGTTAATGATTAAAGACTTGAGTTTTTAAAAACAAATATTCATGAGTCCTTTTTAGTCTGAAGTCTTATTAAATGCAACTCGAGTGCCCATCTCTGTCGTGGGGACCTAATCTGAGGTCCCCATGAGGAAAAAAAGCTTTTAAACCATACAGAATTATTATTATTATTATTATTATTTTATGTAAAAATGCAGAAAGTTTTGTGTGATGGGTAGGTTTAGGGGTAGAGTTAGTGTAAGGGGAGAGAATATAGGCTACAGTTAGTGCAGTATAAAAACCATTACATCTATGAGAGTCCCCACAAAGATAGTAAACAAGACTGTGTGTGTGTGTGTGTGTGTGTGTGTGTGTGTGTGTGTGTGTGTGTGTGTGTGTGTGTGTGTGTGTGTGTGTGTGTGTGTGTGTGTGTGTGTGTGTGTGTGTGTGTGTGTGTGTGTGTGTGTTTAAAGGGTTAGTTCACCCAAAAATGTAAATTCTGTCATTAATTCCACCCTCACCTTCGGAACACAAATGAAGATCTTTTTAGAGAAATCTGAGAGTTTTTTTTTTTTTTTTTTTTGTCCCTCCATTGTCAGCCTACGCAAAGTTCACTTTCAAGCCCCAGACAGGGAAGTAAAGATATCATTAAAGTAATCCATGTGACCCAAGTGGTTTAACCTCAATTTAATGAAGCGATGCACATGCTTTGTTTGTACAAAAAACAAAGTAAAGTGGTGCAAAACAGGGAAAATGGCTGACAGCACACTGAATCCAAAAAATCCAACAAAATGTATTATGTCAATTGCATGGTGCAATAAAGTGCAAGTGAGTTAAAAACAGAGGAGCATGTAAGTAAAGTGGTAAAACATTTTTATTTTTTTACGCAAACAAAGCACTCGCGCCACTTTATAAAATTGAGGTTAAACCACTGGAGTCACATGGCTTACTTTTATGATGTCTTTACTACACTCTCAGGAAAAAAAGATACAAAAGCTGTCACTGGGGCAGTACCTTTTCAAAAGTTAGGGTAGAGTGGGGGGTGGGGGTGGAGTTTTTCCATCAGATCTAACTAGGTGGTTGAATAAAAATATTTTGACTTTATATTTAAAAATTAGCATCAGCTAACAATATTTTTCAAAAAGAATGATTTTCAAAATGGTTCATTAATAAATATTCATATTTATTTTGGCTTGTCTTTTAGTTTTAAGATAAAACATGCTTCTACTCTGATTTTGCTGTAATTGTATAAAGCATAAAGCTTTAGAAGTCAGAGTTGGGGCATTTGTACTTAGTACAAATTAAATTTTTGTTAACAATCTAATAACATGAAAACTCTGGACATTTTTCATACTCGGTTTATAATTTATGCCATTGTCACTGAAAAGTAGGATAACTATTCTAGACACATTTAACTTTTGTTTTACAGAGAAAGTTACACAGTCCTTAAAAGTTACACATTTTTTGGGTGAACTAACCCTTAAAAGGCAAACAAAAGTCTTTAAACTGCCCAAATATGGTGATTCCGCCCTGTACCTCCACCCCTGTTGACTCATTTGTCCAAGAAATGTCAAACTGTCCATTTAAACAAGAAAAAATCATGACAGTAGCCGAAATTAATATCACAGGACAGACAAAATGCTGCTTTCTCTCAGGATGAGAGCCAAACTGATATATCTTACGTCATTTTCATAATAAAGATGTGATTCGTTGTGTTTAATTGGTCTGGATTTCATGCCAAGAAATCGCTCATTACCTCCTATCGTCCGCCAAACTCTCCAGCTCAATCGAACATTTCTCCCATAAGTTTCTTCTGCAACACGTACTACTGCACAACATGAAAACATACTCTGTATTTTGTTTTTGCAGTTTGGCATTAGCTGTAAGTTAGGCCCTAAGCATACTCAACGCTTGGTTTCTTGCGTCGCTGCGTGTAAACGGTCATTTTCTCTTTTAGGTAAACTACCCTCATTGCGGAACAACAGTTTGAAAGGAATTTTGCTAAGAAATTCATAGCAGCTTACCTAAATTAATAACACATCTGGCTTAAAGGTGCAGTGTGTAGTATTTATGAGGATCTATTGACAGAAATGCAATATAATATACATAACTATGTTTTCAGTGCTGTATAAAGACCTTACATAATGAACTGTTATGTTTTTATTACCTTAGAATGAGCCATTTCTATCTACACACACCGCGGGTCCCCTTACAGTGAAGCTGCCATTTTGTGCCGTCATGTTTCTACGGTAGCCCTAAATGGACAAACTTCTCTACAGAGCGCTAGTCACTCTCTGCTGTCTCTGACAGCATTTTTGTCCTGTGTCGACCACCATAGCTTCTCTATGTGTTTCGAAAGGGAGGGGTGAGCGTTGAGTGATTGCAATTCACAACCTCACCACTAGATGCTGCTAAAATTAACACACTGCACCTTTAATTTGTGATGCTGATAATAGCTATAATCTGTAGTTAAAAATATACTATATTAGACAAATGCAGAAGCATTTCCAATAGCTGTTTCAGGCTTTTGAACCCACTGTTTACAGTAGACCTATATATAATTACCTGTAAACACAGCAAGGGTTTATTGTTATTAATTACATTTATATGACTGAGACAAAAGAGCACCAGGGAGACACATGATCATCTCTGCTGCACTAGTCACGTGTGTGGTGGAGGAATAAACCCCTGCGTGTTAATTAACCCAATGATAAACAGGCTTTTCCCACACACACACGGCTGTTGCCATGAGTCTCCTGAGTGTTTCTTGCACACGTTGAACCCCTCATGGGGTGTGTGGGAGGGGAAGAACAGATTAATTGTGGTACGATAACAGATATGCTGATAAGTGATGTGTGTCCAAGGGAAATGGCGGCTGTAGAGGTTTCTCTTTAAACATCATAGGCTGGTGTGATGTTCTGAAGAGGTGGGGCTCATCATCGCGGTGACATATCTAAATCTGCTTAGTTGGCGAGGTCTAACAGATTATCAGCCAGATTTGAGTAATAGACTCCTCATTTAGCCTTAATGCGTTTTGCATAGAGAGCAACCTCCTCTCATCATTCTTTAAGATGAATCGTTGTCCCAGGCAAAATTTTAAAGATATTAGTCTACCGGCAACTGCATAAATCATAAGATTTTTACTAATGGGACCAAAGCTAAACACAGTCCTACCCTCTTAAGCACACAAAGAAGAATATTATAATGATGTCAAGGTTGTTGCTCCCCAGGAGCCTCTGTTATTTAGATGAGGTGTTTTCGCAGGAATATAACCCCTTTAATAAAAATGAAAACCCTCACACAATTTGTAAGCTGGCAACAGATCATTTAAAAAAATAATTCTTTATAATTGAAATAAATGTATGCTTTTGAATATTTTTTTTCATTCAGGATTGATATACAGGTATTCCTCGGAACATAACACATTGGCTATGCAGTGCACGCTGTTGTTGAAAATAACAAAAGATTAATTTTTTTATTTACTTTAAAAATTATAAAAATACTAACATAAAAGTACAGTACACTTTTATATATATATATAATCAATAAATATGATATACTATTATATATAAATTTATACCAATATAATATAGAACTCATGTCATGAATATACATGAAATTAAATGAATTAAATAAAATGTACTTAAAATAAAAATAAAAACATAAAAATGAATAATAAAATATATATATACACAATTATATAATATAAATATATAAAAGTATGTTTCATACTTAATGGAAAGAATACAGTGCAAAGTATGTGTGTGTGTGTGTGTGTGTGTGTGTGTGTGTGTGTGTGTGTGTGTGTGTGTGTGTGTGTGTGTGTGTGTGTCCGCGTGTGTGTGTGTCCGCGTGTGTGTGTGTCCGCGTGTGTGTGTGTCCGCGTGTGTGTGTGTCCGCGTGCCTGTCCGTGTGTTTTCATGTTTTTTTATCCCGGGACTTCAACCTGAATGCACACAGACTCATGGGGACTTGTGTCACTGTGAGGACCTAAATTAAGGTCCCCATGAAGAAAACAAGCTTATAAATCATACAGAAGGAGGTTTTTTGACAATGTAAAAATGCATAAAGTTTTCTGTGATGGTTCTGTAGGGGAATAGAATGAACAGTTTGTACAGTATACAAACCATTATATATTTGTGTATAGTATCCAAATACTTTTGCTCTAATTTAGGACAATCTCTCTGCTGGTTTGTAACTTAATGCTCTATATTTCTTTAAAATAATTTGTTATCTAATGCACATGACATTCACATATTTTTAAATGTGGCTAAATACTTTTTAAAGCCACTCTATATTTCTTTGCTCTTATATCTGAGTATTATATAGGCCTGCTTGAAAATCCAATAGCACACAGAACGTATAACAAAGGGACTTTTGCCGTAGAGAACAAGAGAAGCTGAAGTGTCAGCTGTATGGCAGAATCAAAAGCCCGCTGCTTTGTTTCTGTGCCTCTGTAGAGCTTTTGTGAGCCCTTGCTTCTGGAGGGCTGTCACACAAGAGTACATCTCTCCCCTTCATTAGACATACTTCCGTCTCCGGCGCCCTATATCAGTCAAATTAAACACACCCCACGTGTGCTGGGGGACCACTGTCGTCGTACTTTTACACTTTCAATCTTTCTTTGGCGCTCTCGAACCAAGTCCACCTCTAGTGTAGCATAGGTTTGTTTTGTAGATCTAATTCGACAGTGCTTTTAACAGGAGCCCGCTGCTTGTCAGATGCGATGGCTGTGAAGAGCCGGAGATGTTCTCTTGAAGGGGCTCTGTGAAGCGCAGTCACTTTGAACAATCTCGCGCAACCCGCGCTCCGAGAGGTGCTGTTCGCACGCTGAGGGCCCCTCTCTCTTCCTTCACCCTTTCTTCTTCATTTCTCCTCTTTCTCATAAGTGGAAACTTGCAAGGGGGGTTGGAGAGGTCGGTTGCAAGCCTAGTCCGACTGGAAGCCCTTCTCTTTTCTCTGAGTGTCCAATTCCTCAAGTTACACACCAGGGAAGCTTTTCATGTTTGTCAAAGCGAAGACGACTTTGGTCATGTCTGTCTTGCGCTTTCATCCCGAGTGGGAGGGGGGCCGACGCTCGATGTTCCTTTCAGTGGGACGCTTTGCTCATTAGTGAAAGGGACTTGAAGCTCTAACACAACATGTCTCCTCTGAAACAGGTGTGGAGGAAAAGGCCAGCGGGCCGGAATGGCCCCTGCAGGCTTACTGTAAGCGCCAGGGTCGCTGTGCCAAAAAAGTGGGGGAGTGAAGGAGACGGAAGGACAAACATGGGCTGATGTGATGTGTCTGTTTCCTGACACCAGACATCCAAAGCTGCAAAACAAAAGATGACACAAATACAGCGGATGAAAAAGGAAGAAGCAGACGGGGACATCGGCTTATGGTTAACCTCTAAACCCGAGACACCGCATAAAATACAACAGTGTTGACACAACCAGCTTCAGGAAAGACAGGTCACAACCCAGGCATGGGCAACAAGGCATTAGAATTGACTGGACTGGAAGTATCTTCAGTTCAAAAACATCTCAGTTTCATGAGACAGATGGTTTATTAAAAGGATAGTTCAACCAAAAATGTAAAATGTAAATGTAAATATTTTTGGGGAAGTGTCCTTTAAGAATTATTTTAAAATGCACATTTAGTCATAAGGCATATTGTGTTTTTGAAATATCCAGTTCCATTTATATTGATGATATATATAAAAATGATGAATATATATATATATATATATATATATATATATATATATAAAACAATCATCATTTTTCTGATTGTACAGAATGTATGTAGTTGTATCATTTAAAATCCTATGAAATATTGAAACTTCTTCCTGAGCTATCTAATAACTGGCAGTCATGACAGATTTACCCATTCTCTTTGGATAAGGGCAACAATATCATATCAGATATTGCTCTTCAGAAATGGAGCAATGAGTGCATGGTGATTGTATATGGCAGTATATCTTCACAAGCAGTCTATCTCAGTTATCCAAAGGGCAATGCATGTAAAAACAGATGTACGATTTGACATTAAACTCAAAGTAAAAGAGGGTGACAGTCACAAAATCCCAAAACAGATTTAGAAAATTCACAGACATCCCCCTCTGCGTTTGATGGCCATTGACTGTAAATGCCAGTGCTGCGGGTTATCTTTAATTTCAGGTTGCTCCAAAAAAAAAAAAATTATAATAAAATAAATTCTGGTTTATATTGTCAAGAACATTACAGGCTGTCCATCAGCACCAGCAAAAAAAGAGAAGGTACTACTACTAAAAATTGTAACATGCTATCATCACTGTGCATATTATAAATTAATGTGAATGGGTCTGTTATTCTGAGCTTTTTCTCTCTTTTTAGCAAACAGCTGAACAGATATCTTTGACCGTAACTCCAGTGAATAAATGTAAGAGAAGTAAAAGTCGATCCACATGACTTTCACTTTTATGTGTTAAGTAAAGTGCATTCTAAGGGGGTTTTTAGAGACAAAATTAGACATATCTTTGTGATTTACTGTTTAGCTAATCTTGATATTAACTAATAACTGCTGCTTTGGCTGATACTGCCATCTGTTGTTCAAGTTTGGACATTAAACCCAGACCTACAGCACTGAAACAAACAGGCAAGTCTTGTGGATCTGTTCGTAATAGCATAGGCTACTACAATACTCTTACCATTGCTGTATAGTATGCATAAAGAATGTATACTGTCTGTATATATTTCTGTATTATAACCTACAACATTTCCCAAAATGGCTATATGTCCCACAATGCAACACACTTGACCATCAATTTCTAGTGTACCGAACAGAAGGAATATCATTAATCTCTTCTTTCTTTATTCATTATTTCATCAGACCAAACATGTTTGCACAAAATTGGATTAAAATAGCGAAATAACCATTTTGAGAGGTGGATAACTGGGCAGCAATTGTGTACATGCAATGTGTGAGGTCATGTGACAACAATGAAGCACACTAATGTTCAAAACAGTTATTGAATATTGGAATAATGCCTACTTATTCTGTTTGGTTTTTTTTAAATAGTGTGCAGTCGCTATAGCTACACTGACTGAAAGTCATATAACTGAAGACAAAAATGTAAATAAAAAAATAAAATGCATTTAAAACCACAATATGTAATTATTCGCCGCTAGAGGTCGCTTATTCAAAACAAAGGCTTAGCTTGATGACTTGATTTGGCGGAGCTTTTATTCTGTCAGACGAGCTTCCGCTTCTTCCGGTCATGTACAAACCCGATTCCAAAAGAGTTGGGACACTGTACAAATTGTGAATAAAAAAGGAATGCAATAATTTACAAATCTCATAAACTTATATTTTATTCACAATAGAATATAGATAACATATCAAATGTTGAAAGTGAGACATTTTGAAATGTCATGCCAAATATTGGCTCATTTTGGATTTCATGAGAGATACACATTCCAAAAAAGTTGGGACAGGGAGCAATAAGAGGCCGGAAAAGATAAATGCACATATAAGGAACAGCTGGAGGACCAATCTGCAACTTATTAGGTCAATTGGCAACATGATTGGGTATAAAAAGAGCCTCTCAGAGTGGCAGTGTCTCTCAGAAGTCAAGATGGGCAGAGGATCACCAATTCCCCCAATGCTGCGGCCAAACATACTGGAGCAATATCAGAAAGGAGCTTCTCAGAGAAAAACTGCAAAGAGTTTGAAGTTATCATCATCTACAGTGCATAATATCATCCAAAGATTCAGAGAATCTGGAACAATCTCTGTGCGTAAGGGTCAAGGCCGGAAAACCATACTGGATGCCCGTGATCTTCGGCCCTTAGACGGCACTGCATCACATACAGGAATGCTACTGTAATGGAAATCACAACATGGGCTCAGGAATACTTCCAGAAAACATTGTCGGTGAACACAATCCACCGTGCCATTCGCCGCTGCCGGCTAAAACTCTATCGGTCAAAAAAGAAGCCATATCTAAACATGATCCAAGGCTCATTTAAAATGGACTGGCAAAGTGGAAAACTGTTCTGTGGTCAGACCAATCAGAATTTGAAGTTCTTTTTGGAAAACTGGGATGCCATGTCATCCGGACTAAAGAGGACAAGGACAACCCAAGTTGTTGTCAGCGCTCAGTTCAGAAGCCTGCATCTCTGATGGGATGGGGTTCATGAGTGCGTGTGGCATGGGCAGCTTACACATCTGGAAAGGCACCATCAATGCTGAAAGGGATATCCAAGTTCTAGAACAACATATGCTCCCATCCAGACGTCGTCTCTTTCAGGGAAGACTTTGCATTTTCCAACATGACAATGCCAGACCACATACTGCATCAATTACAACATCATGGCTGCGTAGAAGAAGGATCCGGGGACTGAAATGGCCAGCCTGCAGTCCAGATCTTTCACCCATAGAAAACATTTGGCGCATCATAAAGAGGAAGATGCCACAAAGAAGACCTAAGACAGTTGAGCAACTAGAAGCCTGTATTAGACAAGAATGGGACAATATTCCTATTCCTAAACTTGAGCAGCTTGTCTCCTCAGTCCCCAGACGTTTGCAGACTGTTAGAAAAAGAAGAGGGGATGCCACACAGTGGGAAACATGGCCTTGTCCCAACTTTTTTGAGATGTGTTGATGCCATGAAATTTAAAATCAACTTATTTTTCCCTTAAAATGATACATTTTCTCAGTTTAAACATTTGATATGTCATCTATGTTGTATTCTGAATAAAATATTGAAATCTGAAACTTCCACATCATTGCATTCTGTTTTTATTCACAATTTGTACAGTGTCCCAACTTTTTTGGAATCAGGTTTGTATATGTGGAGGGAACGCAGCACTGTTTTATCATATTACACACATTTGAGTGTGTTGAGAGTGATGTTATAATGCTGCTCTTTGCATTCGCTCAGCGGTGACTATGAGACACTTGTTCACAATGCAGTGAGCTACATCAAATCAAGAACACCAGATTTAAACAATAAGACTAACTGTATTGAGCTATTACAATGATTAGTTTTCTGTCCATCAATGATCCAAACAGTTGCTCGCCTGTCTAATAAAACACATTATATATTAAGGCGTCTTTTGTGTTTCCATGGTTTCTACAAAATAAAACCGTAACTCGAGGGTAACGCGAATATGATGCCATTTATAGGCGACACACTGTCCGTGTCCTGGTTAAAATAGCTTCTTATTTCTCTGGACTTAAACAATCTTGGAAACATTTGGGATAACAAAATTATAGTCAACAAAATATATAACACTTCCAGTGGTTTTTGGATATTTTAATAAAAAATCTTACATATTGTGCCTTTAATTACTCGACCATTTTGAGAGCCTACTTTTCTTTCTCAATTTTTCCCTACACTGAAAATGAGGCTTGTCTGCCAAACGCCGCTATTTTAAATCATTAGTCTCTGGGCAAGTGTGCTGTGTGGGCATTCAGATAATGTTCGGTGGCTGACAGCAGCCATTTTCCATGGACGAGAGGGCTGAAGAGGCCTGTTGACCCCTTTCCACCACAATCTTCCCTCATCACACTGCGCGACTTCATTAACTCTCAGGGCAATTTCAGGACTTTTTCCAGGCGTTGCCATTATACAGTGTGCTGTCAATTGCACATGCCTGCTGCTTAAAAGTAATCCAATGATAAAAGTTCTCTGAGAGCCAAAAGGTCATCTTCTCCTCTTAACCTCAGATTGAATGTTTCTTAATCTTTAGATGTGAACAATAATATTAGCTCAGTATACATCTTGTGTTTAATTATTTGGCATAGACATGCATCACATAATAGAAAGTAGCCTATAACTTGATCCTCGAAACAACTAGGTCAGTGGAAAAGGACAGTTTGTGTGGTCACACACACACACACACACACACACACACACACACACACACACACACACACACACACACACACACACTCAAAGGCAACGGAACATGGAGACGAACATGGAGACGGTGGCTTTATTAAAACACAGCAGGTGAATCATGGAGAAAGGCTGCCCTCTACTGAAACTAATGTGCTACAGCTGAACACAGACAGGTTACCAATGAACTTCAGCCAACAGTGGCTCACAGCAAAACAAAGGCATGAAGAAGCAAGAGGAGAAAAGCATGTTCTTCCACAATAATGTCTACTGTGTTGAAGAAAATAATCAGGATGAAATTCACAAGTTAGGATAAGACTAAATCTGTTAACTATCCCCCGGTTTCACAGACAAGGTTTAAGCTAGTCCTAGACTAAAATTAATGTTTGAGCTGTTTTAACTCAAAGCAACTTGCACTGACATATCTTAAAATATGTCAGTGTCATTGTTTTGTCTCAAGATGCACACCAGTAATGTTTTTTTCTAGGACGCGTTCATAAAAGCTACTTAAATCCTCTAACTGAACTTAGTCTAAGCCCTGTCTGTGAAACCGGACCTATATTATTTGAAATTGTTAACTAAACATCATATAACCATTCAATCATAGTTGAAGTCAGTCTAGAAACACCTTTTTTCAAGAAAGCACACAAGCAACGAAAGCAGCTTGACCAACCAGACAAAAACAAAGCAGTTCGTTCACGATGCACTCCAATAAGCGATGTTCATCTGTCTAAACAGATAAATAAACTCCTCTCTTTCTCTCTTCCCTATCAGTGGCTCGAAATGATATATGAAGTGCCACAGACGGCTTTCCAGAGAGACAAATGCCAGTGACTCGCTCTGAAATGTCAGACGTGACAGTCGGAGACATGCCATGAGAACCTCTGCCTGACCAATTTGAAGCCCTCCTGATCACAAACTGGCTGACTGTCAAGACTGACAAAGGCCAATTTTACCTGTCTGGAGTGAAATATCTCTCAATGACAAATATGAGGGTAGTGAAGGTACTGCTCTCTTGAAAATCTTCTATAATGTTGGTATAGGATAAGATGTAGGATGAATTCTGTAGGCTAAGCGATGACACAATTCCAGCCAGCTGAGCTAAAGAATCTGTTTTTGTGTTGTAAATACTGGGCAAAGTCACAATATTGAATACAAAGAAGCACTGGTATACAATGAACGTGTGTGTTGCTGTACCAAGTGACCAGTCTGTCAGAGCAGTTCCAGTTTCAGGGTTGAACAACAAATTTCCATGACCCACCATCCTTCTTGTCGTTTGCTATTACCGGATGATGATTTTCATGAAAACCATCTTAAATCAAACCCGATTTCCTCACTGAATGAATCGGTTCATTAAAGAGAACCGACTCAAAAGAACAATTCGCTCACAAATCGTACATCTTAGAAGCAGAGCATAAATTGGAAAACTAATATTAGTAATGAGCAAAGCTTCGAAACCTTGACAAACCCTTTGTTTCAAATAGAGTTTTTACTGTATTCTCGTTGTATTTGCACTACATTAACCACCAGATGTGCTTATTGTGCAGTTTCAAGTGCTTCTTTTTTTATTCAAATTAGAGTAGACAATATACATGTTATGTTATCTGCATTTGACCAGTCTTAGAGAAAAGCATTAGATGACTAACTTGTAAAACTAGTCTAAGCAGTTTATGCATCTGGCCACAGCCAGCAATTACTCAACGGACTTACTTTTCGGATTCAAATTAGACAAATCTACGTTTTAACCTTTACATGCATGAATTATGATAACTTCAGTCAGGAATTTTTTCTTATGTGTTTTTATTGCTCTTAGGGCATGAAAAACAAGATTTGAATTATTTTTTTTAATTTTTTTGTTTACATATATTTTTCAAAGAGATTTGTAGATGTCCACTTGAGTGGACAGCATGCGTTTATGATTTAAACTGAAGCGGTACTGTATTAAACATAATACAATAATAACGCAGCAAGATTGTGCATTTAAGTCAATCAATATACAATTATATGAAATCATGTGAAAACTATTAAATATATGCAAAAAATATATAAATGCGAATTATTGCAAACGCAATTAAACTTCATACAAGTTGAACTTCGCATATCTTTGATACCAGAACATGAAGACGTGATTCCATCAGATATCTCTACAACCTGTCATGGTACAACTGTGGAAATCCAGCTCAGATGCTCCCTCCAGTGTACCGGAGTATGTCGATTTACCATAATTAGCTGATCATTCTGTTCAAGATGGACACATTTCTACCATAGCTCTCCTCTGAGAAAGCCTAGCGATCAGGTATTTTCAATCTCATCTGAAATGAGCAGTGTTGGGGGTAACAACAAGTAACATGCATAATGCAATCAGATTACTTTTGGATGTAAGGCTTAAGTAACGCATTACAAGAATGTGCATTATATAATCGGATTACTTTTTGATGTTATGAGTAGAGTAATGCATTACAAGTAACACGCATAATGCAATCAGATTACTTTTGATGTAAGGAGTAAAGTAACGCATTACAAGTAACACGCATAATGCAATCAGATTACTTTTGATGTTATGAGTAAAGTAACGCATTACAAGTAACACGCATAATACAATCAGATTACTCTTGATGTTATGAGTAAAGTAACGCATTGCAAGTAACATGCATAATGCAATCAGATTACTTTTGATGTAAGGAGTAAAGTAATGCATTGCAAGTAACACGCATAATACAATCAGATTACTTTTGATGTAAGGAGTAAAGTAATGCATTGCAAGTAACATGCATAATGCAATCAGATTACTTTTGATGTAAGGAGTAAAGTAATGCATTGCAAGTAACACGCATAATACAATCAGATTACTTTTGATGTTATGAGTAAAGTAACGCATTGCAAGTAACATGCATAATGCAATCAGATTACTTTTGATGTTGAGTAAAGTAAGTAAAGTAACACGCATTACAAGTAACATGCATAATGCAATCAGATTACTTTTTGATGTTATGAGTAAAGTAACGCATTGCAAGTAACGCATTACAAGTAACGCATAATACAATCAGATTACTTTTGATGTAATGAGTAAAGTAACGCATTACAAGTAACGCATAATACAATCAGATTACTTTTGATGTAAGGAGTAAAGTAACGCATTACAAGTAACACGCATAATACAATCAGATTACTTTTGATGTTATGAGTAAAGTAACGCATTACAAGTAACACGCATAATGCAATCAGATTACTTTTGATGTAATGAGTACTTTTTGAATGAGTAACGCATTACAAGTAACACGCATAATACAATCAGATTACTTTTGATGTTATGAGTAAAGTAATGCATTACAAGTAACACGCATAATGCAATCAGATTACTTTTGATGTTATGAGTAAAGTAATGCATTACAAGTAACACGCATAATACAATCAGATTACTTTTGATGTTATGAGTAAAGTAACGCATTACAAGTAACACGCATAATGCAATCAGATTACTTTTGATGTTATGAGTAAAGTAACGCATTGCAAGTAACATGCATAATGCAATCAGATTACTTTTGATGTAAGGAGTAAAGTAATGCATTGCAAGTAACACGCATAATACAATCAGATTACTTTTGATGTTATGAGTAAAGTAATGCATTGCAAGTAACATGCATAATACAATCAGATTACTTTTGATGTTATGAGTAAAGTAATGCATTGCAATAATGTTACTTTTTGTGACCAATACAATCTTTTATAACTTTTGATGTTATGAGTAAAGTAACGCATTACAAGTAACACGCATAATGCAATCAGATTACTTTTTGATGCAAGGAGTAAAGTAAACGCATTACAAGTAACACGCATAATGCAATCAGATTACTTTTGATGCAATGAGTAAAGTAACGCATTACAAGTAACACGCATAATACAATCAGATTACTTTTTGATGTTATGAGTAAATTAACGCATTGAAGTAACACGCATAATGCAATCAGATTACTTTTGATCTAACAAGTAATGCATTATAAGCAACATGCATTACGTAATCATATTACTTTTTGATATTAATGCAAATTACATTCTTATTTACAGTCAAAAAGTTACTGCAGATTAAGTATTTTCAAAAACAAGAGTCACAGTAATAATATGAATTGTAGCTGTTGATGCATGAAGTCTACTGTAGTGGACAGATGATTAATCAATCTAAAACCAATACTTGGAAAATTTAACTGTGATATCACTCATTAGATATTACTTAATGCTACAACATTTTTTTTAAAAAAAAAAAAAAAAAAAGTCCTAGGATAGAAGAAATGGATGGATATTCCAGAGAAACTTGGCATTTCTAACTGGCCATCAGCCATCTTGGTTTGGAGGGAAAAAAAAAAACAACAACATACAACGGCTTGCCACTTGGTGGCAGAGTATAGGATGACGTACAAGGGTCCACTGTAGAGGTTAATGCGCAACTATGCCATCAAAACCCATGCATAGGCAAGAAAGTGCTATTTGAATAGCGTCCCACTGTAGTGACCTCTATGTGTGAAAGGGTTAATGTAACTGACTTAAAATTGTATTACCTTTCTTAAACAAAATGTTTTAGTCTTGTAAGACTAGTCCAAGCAGGTTTTCCACAACCATACAACCTTGCAGCTTACCGGTACCACAAACTTCCCTTGAGAAAAGGTTGACTTTAATCAAGTTTAGTTAACAGAAGCTTTTATTTAAGGAAGGCACATTAGTCAAACACATTAATTTATTCACTCACAATGTCTAAATACACAATTGCACTCATTCACAATGTCTAAAAATCTCAATGTGACAAATCAATAATCCCTTAAATTACAATTTAATTCACAGCATACGACAAATACATCAGCAATTAGGATACAAATTTAACCCTGTTAAAACGCCATGTAGGGCTTGAGATCAGTTGGTTTAATTTATTCAACAGCAGCGCTTTTATTTCACAAATAGGATGTGCGCATATACATTTACAGTGTGTATATTATATAGCTGGCCAAGAACTGTATAATCAGTGATGCACTTGGAGGCGCTTTTTCGTCAGGGTCTCCTCTGAAGTAGTCATGCAGCGGGTCAGAAACGTCCTGCACCTGTTGGAATAGTCCTCTGGACAGTCTCTGTACAGGCTCACATGGGCAGGGGTGATGAAATCAAAACTTTCGACCGTCAGCCCTTTCTCCCGCAACACTTTAACCATCTTCTCCACATCCCTGTGCTTGATCACCCGGTCTGCTCTGGAATAGAGGTACATCTGAGGCCAAAGCGCCGGGTGATCCGTCATGGCTTCATAGTGGTTCTTGTGAAAGTACTTGGTCACAGGATACAAAACAATCCTGAGAAGGAAAACCGCCACAGCAAACAGTGCCAGGAGGAAGTACTGCAGTAGCACATTGACTTTAGGGCCTAAAGTGGCTTTGAGCGCTCGGAGCGCCCCTATAATGTTTTGGCTGCCCGGGGCACTGTCCACAACTGTGCCCACCACATACAGAGTGCTGAACTGCTTGTGACTGTGCAATAACTCAACCATGTAGCGGTAAAGCATGAAGCCCCCATTGCTGAACACATGGAAGAAAACTGGGTTGTTCTCCACCTCGTAGTCATACAGAAGTTCAAGTAATTTGTGTGCAGTGCTTCTTAGTTCCTTGTAGCCCAACGGTTCTGAAATAAAAACGGTCTTCAACGGAGCCGTGTAGCGTAGAGTCACACATCCCTGTGGAGAAATGAGAAGCTGGTATCACATCATACGTGTCCCAGGAACCGACTTTTATTAAAACAGGTTTAAATGCCTTCCAATTCTTTTCTTTTTTAAAGCTCACGTTAAAATGAATGCCTTTTATTTACACATTTTTAAGTTTTTGATTCAATCTGGAAATATAAAACAATAAAAAAGTACTAAAATATTACTAAAATTAATAGACATAAGGTAATGGAAGAAAATGAAACATTTTTCTTTTTTTCATAAAAGTCATTAAAACTTGGGATTTAAAATGCATTTTATTTACATTTATGTTTTAGATTCAATCTGAAAATATAAAACAATACAAAAAAAAAAAGACTAAAATATTACTAACATTAATAGACCTATGGTAATCAAAGAAAATTAACAATTTTTACGGTTTAAAAATATTTATATAAGATTTTTCATATTTCACTTTTTTTACCACAACAAACAATTATACATTTAATAAAGAAATTCTGAAAGGTTATGCTAGTTACTATGCTTGATATTAAATATTAGACATATGATGCATGAATAAAAATATATATGTTTTATTGTGCATCATTTCCAGCCTGTAATCATAATAAAAATATTAATATTGTATTGGTAAGATGGAATGTGGGTATTCATGATGCACAAAATATTACGCCTGATTTATGCACAGAATGATTTTAAACACTATACATAATATCAGATGAAAATGGCATTGTGTGTAATGACCCTGTGGTGCATGTTAGTAGAAAATTAAACAAACTAGCTTTTTTTTTTTTCCTTCTTCTTCTAAAACTCCACAGGGCCAACAGTGCCCATAATTGAAAGATTTCAACATATGTGTGTTTTGAAGGCCTCACCTGTTGATTATAAATGGAGCTGTATTTGGACAGATGTTTGTCTCTGCTGCCCGCCCAGCCCAGGAGAATAACGACTGGCTCCTTTGATCCGCGCCAGTGTTTCTCTGTCAACACAGGAGTAATGTATCCAGACAACACGGAGACAATGATGCACACACCTCGTGGTTGACATGCATGTCCTATTCCTTTTAAAGCTCTCTAATTTAACTCCTCTAAATGCATAAGGTTACACAGCTTGCATGCATTTATCAGCAAAAAAACAGCCTCAGAACAACACTTACCTGAGATCAGTGCGTCTGGAAAAACTATGTTGTAGTCTATACCATCATCCCCCATATTGACAGTTATTTCCCCAATGGTCTGTCTGCCATTAATAATTCTCTTCCAATGAGTCGCGTTTCACTGCTCTTGTGCTGCGGGGCGGACAGGCACATACAAGGGCGATGCACGAGGAAGCTGGAAACATCAGCGTGTCATTGTTTCATCCGGGTCGCAATTCACATGTAGCAGTCAAATTCAAAATAAAAGTCCCTTTTTAATGCAAAACGTTTTACTAAAAGATAAAAAGCCGATCATAAAAAATTACATTAAAAAACAATATGCTGTTTAAAATTAACGTGACTGCTTCTAACTGTCAAGTGGAAAGTGAAATTAGTTGAAAAGATAATTTTTTTAGTACTAACTGCGATTAATCACACCCAAAATAAAAGTTTGTTTCCATAATATATGCGTGTACACTGTATATAATTATTATGTATGTATAAATACACACTCCTTCATGTATATATTTAAGAAATATTTGCATGTATATGCAAATACTGTGTATATATTTATATAATTTATCTTATATATAAACATTTTATATATAAATATAAAAAAATCTTAAATATATACATGCATGTGTGTGTATATTATTTATATATAATAATCTTTATTTTATATAGCGCCTTTAAAAGTGCATCTCAAAGCGCTTTACAAGCATAAACATATAAAGGCACATCATATATGTAACACACACAAAAAAACAACAAAAACAAAATCACATAAAAGCCATTGAAAAAAAAAAAAAAAAAAAAAAAAAGGGGGTTTTAAGAGCAGATTTAAAAAAATAAGAGAATCAGCCTGTCTGATCACAATGGGAAGTGATGTGCACAGTTTAGGTGTGCCTAGCGTGCCTTAGGTGTTACAACTAAAACACCCGAATCAGAGGAGGAGAGATTCTAGGAGTGTAAACAGTTAAAAGCTGAGACGCGTAATGAGGCGCCAAACCATGAAGGGCCTTGTAAGTCAGCATGAGAATTTTAAAATCAATCCAAAACAGGTGTACATCATAATTATACACAGTACACACAAACTTGTATTTTGGATGCGATTAATCGATTAATTTTTTTTATATTCTGTTTCTAATGCGGTGAAATTCATCCATTTTAAGTGTGCTTTAAGTGCCTACATGTTTAGAGCAGGTTTAGGAATATGTACAATGAACAAAATGTGACCTCAAGTTCTGTCTGGGAGATCCTAAGCCTCTTTAATTGTTTTTTTTTTTTTTTTTCTTTTCTTTTTTTTTACATGCAAGCTAAATATTTAAATAAAAATCTTTTAATAGAGCGCCACATTTTTGAAATGTGGCATCACTGCAATTTGAAATACAATTAGAATGAAATAAAATTAGAATACAAATACACAATGTCAGAATAAACAGGACTGCTGATGATATTTGTATATGATGTTTTATTTCAATGATGCCAAACATTATTCACCTACATTTACTCTCACTACATGCCACAATATTTTGATTAAACCAGAAAAAAAAAAAAAAAAAAAAAAAAAAACTTTATTATTAAAGTTTTATAATTCAAATGAATAAATGCATTCTCTAAATTTACATATAACCTGAAAATAGTTTCATTTTAAAAATAAAGTTCACAAAACAAACAAGACTAGGGTTGTTCATGACATGCAAAGAGTAAAGAAGAACATATGTGACCCTGGACCACAAAACCAGTCATAAGGGTCCATTTTTTTCACTTGAGTTTTATACATCACCTGAAAGCTGAATACATTTCCATTGATGTGTGGTTTGTTAGGATAGGACAACTATTTGAAAATCTGGAATCTGAGGGTGCAAAACAAAACAAAAATCTAAATATTGAGAAAATCACCTTTAAATTTGCCCAAATGAAGTCCTTATCAATGCATGTTAATAATAATAATATTTTGATATACTTACGGTAGGTAATTTACAAAATATCTCCATGGAACATGATCTTTACTTAATATCCTAAGTTTGTTTGTTTTTGGCATAAAAGACAAATCGATCATTTTGACCCATACAATGTATTATTGGCTATTGCCACAAATATACCAGTGCAATTTAGGATTTTGTGGTCCTGGGTCACATATGATTATATATTCTTAATAAATAAAAATAATAGGTCAAAGCAATTACTACTAAAGTTACTAGTACCCTGCATCATTCCCTTAGTTCCCCCCAGGTAGCAAAGCCTTTCCATCAGACAGAGACTCCCCGTCTGCTTCAAAAGTAATTGACGGCACCGGTACGCTTACAACTTTGTGTGCCTTCTCTGATTTCTGCCCACTGGCGGTGCTAGTACTGGACCCTGGTGAAAGAATGATAGTATCTGTGGAGATCTCTGTGGAGATCTCGGTGGACACATGACGACCAAAGGTCAGGGAACTGACGCTGGAACCATCAGCCTCACTCTCAGTCCAGCAAGAATCACTATCTGAAGCGGAAGACAAGCGTGTCTTCCCCCAGCGGCCGTTAGCTCGTGCTGCATTGCCGATGCTAACTCCCAGGGAGCACTGGCTAGTGAGGGTCGAACGACGGGAACTAACGCTGCCGGAACTAAAAGAGGAACGAAGATCCTTCTCTTTCACTCGTAAGATGGTGCGGAGTACTGGAATGTAGCGGGCGATAGCCGCCCGATACTTTGGATGCGTAATTGCATAGATGATGGGATTATGGATGGCTGAGGCCTTAGCAATCACAGCGGGTACTGAATTCATGTAGGGGGTCAGGAGATGGGAATAGCCAGCCGTGGCGGTGAGGGCCACCACAGAGTAGGGCGACCAAGATATTATAAAAAGCAAAATGACCAGAAGGGCGACTTTCGCCATCTTCCATTCGTTCTGCATGCGTTCATACACCTTGTGCGTTTCCCCACATTCCAGCTCTCTAATTTCCTTTCCCGTTGCTCGGATAGTTTGGAAAATTCCAAAGTAGCAGCTGCCAATAATGCCTAGTGGGATGAAGAACACAAAAATGAAGAGGAGGATGGTGTACGCACGAACTGATGGAGTGAAGGTCATATAGTCCCAAGAACAGGACGTCTGAAGCCCCTCAGGAACATAAGCGCTCCAGCCAAAGAAAGGTGGAAGACTCCAGCCCAGGGAGTAGAGCCACACAACGGCTAACACCGCGCCTGCTTTGCGTCGGCTAACTTTGCCCACTAAGGCAAGAGGCTGAGTTATGGCTAGGCAACGATCAGCAGCGATGGCAGTCAAAGTCATCATGGAACAGATCCCAAAAAGGGCACCGCAAAAGGCATAGAGCTCACAAATGCGCTCGCCAAAGACCCAGCGCCTGTGCAGGCTGGCCGCGAAGAACACGGGCGACTGAGTGAGGGACATGAAGAAATCAGCCACAGCCAGGTTCACCACAAACATGTTCCCTGCAGTGCGAAGTGTACGGCTCCGGCAGAACACGTAGATCACCAGTGCGTTTCCTATCACTCCGGTGATGCCAACTATTAGGATGACAGCACCGATGATGTAGTGGGCATGATCAGGAACATCCACGGTGGGAAACGGGTGTGGAGGCTCATGGTGGTGGCTGTGGGTCGGCCCATGGAAAGGCACATGGAGTAACTTGTAGTTCCTGCTTCCCAAGGACTCCTTAAAGCCTGCAGTGCAGTTGATGTCTCCAGGGGCACAATGATGCCCTCTCCATGCGTGATGGCTCATGTCTCAGAGTCCTAAATTTATTGTATACAAAACTGAAGTGATTCTGATAAATCAAGTGGGAAAAATTCTCGTTTTAAATAAACAGTGCTGTTCTCCTGTCTGTGCCGGTCTGTGAATGGTGGCTCCCTACATTAGCTTTTTATATACTAATCAATGCACCACCAAGTTATTATTGATCAGTAAGTAGTTCACAACTTGGCTTGTTGCAATGGTCAGAAAATTGTCACTTGGCCTATGGTAATGGTTAAAACACACACACTCAAAATGTTGACCATCATATCATATTGAACCTGTTGCTATTTCTGGACTATTTTGCTTTATTATAAAACTGATGCATTAGGCTAACACTGCCTTGTACTAGGAATATCTGACATTAAAGTAAAATATATATTACCGTATTTGATTGAAGATGAGACCCACTTACAATAATAATAATAAAAGATCAAATATTATACATAGAGTGCATAACAAAAGATGGAAGTTAAAACTAAGTAATATATTTTTTCTCATCTTTAGTTGAGAGACTTGAGAGAGAACTTTGCATGTAGACGTTTTCATATGCTTTGTTTTATTTATCGTGTTTGATCATAAATGGCAATGACAGAGAAAGATGTCCCCTTCCACATGAATGGTCCTATTTTCATAATATAATTTGAAGTTTGAATGTGCGATAATTTGAAATGTTGGCAAGCACCCCAGCAGTGAGCTGGGCAGCCGTGTGAGCGGTAAAGAGGTCACCAGGAGGAAATGTAGAGAGCGAAAAGCTGTTTCGATTTTTAGAACTCATTAACTACAGAAATGCTTCGTTGTTTGTTGTTTAGAGTAGTAAATTAGGGCTGATGTTGATGAAAAAAAAAACTCTTTTTGACCCAAAATAAGGGTGTATGGATTGTCTGAGTGGATGCAGTGAGCCAGATCAATCTATGCAATGTGAAAGTGGAGCACAACGACTGTTCCAGTAAGGACTGATTAACATCCCTCATGAGAACTGCTCACTGACCTGAACGTGGTCTGAAATGATTCTCCCTGTTCCAGTTAAATAATCATCAGCCTATAGCCTTCAATCTGTTTCACGATAGGGACTTGACCTACTTTAGAAAAAAAAAAAAACAGATGTGTTTATCTCAGCAGTCATTATTAAAACTGAACAGAGTTTTATTTTGACCTTTAATTGAGTTACTGACCCTTTTCAAGGGTTTCTCAGAAGCGGAAGTCGTCATAGTTGGATTAACTTCTATAGCGTTGAATGAGAGACTACATGAAATATATATTTTTTTGTGATCAAATTTGCTCAAATAGCAAAAGAAAAACTCTAGAATAGTGTTTTCACAACTTTCAAAAAGAGGAAAAGATTGATAACTGAAGTCAGAGAGAAAGATGTCAATTTTACAGCAGCTTTAACTATTTGTTTTAGAATTAGGTAATGTAATACAAAATAATGTGTTATAAATGTACATAGAAAATGATATAAAAAATGTTGCAGGATTTACGATGCTGATGACTGTTGTTGCGGCAGTTTTTGAATCAACTCTGAATAAAAGACAAATCTTTATAAATTTAATAAAATGTTTTTGTTTTCTTTCGCAAAAGAAGAGCCAACAGTCATACAGCCATCCTGAATGTCTGCAGACTAAACAATTCCCTTTTAAACCCTTTCCAATATCAGCATCTCTGCACTTCTCCTGTTATTTTCCACACATACTCAAATAACCCCATACGTCTTTCATCCGGACGCCTGGACCCTCAAAATTAGACGTACCCTGACCTCTGGGGTCATGAAACCCACATTTAGGTGGACAGTGACCTCTAAGGTCATGAGAGCTGGTCCCTGTGTCTCCCTGTTGATTTTAACAGTCAGGCATAGCAAACAGAAAACACATGCATAATGAATCTTTGATATAACTCTCATGCACAATGATTAGAATTAATTTTCTTCTATGATTACATTTTTTTCCACCACACTGTTAAAACGCATCACCCATTGTACCATTACTACTGCACTATGATGGTGAGTCCTTCGACGTTGAGCTGAAGTAGCGTTAACGCTAGCTCTGCGGACGTTGTGAAGACATTAGTTTTGCTTAGGAGCATGCAATCTTCGCTACCAGTAGGGGAGGCCACGTAGAGGCTGTCTTCTTCCCCATGGATGTTCCTGGCCAGCACCTGCACCTGTCCAGAAAGCAGTGGACAATTCTCAGCCACCTGAGGACAGGTGTGGGACGCTTCGGGGAAGCAATGATGAAGTGGGGCATTGCGGATAGTGCCCAATGTGACTGCGGAGACCCAGTACAAACTGTGGAACACATTTTAACTAGCTGCCCCATATATCGTCCCCCGAACGGTGAACATGATCTAATTGACCTTGATTATAGGATGCTGGACTGGCTCGCCTCAACAGAACTGAAGGTCTAAGGACATACGGCAGAAGAAGACATGGAAAAAAAGTATGTGAGCACCGCAGCTTTTAATTAATGGGTAAACTATTTGGCTAGGCCCTCTAATTCCAGGGAACAAAAATCTAAAATACTCAGACATACAATGGCATTCTTTAGAATGGGTTTCCAAATTTGTGACAAGAGGGCTTTTTTGTTCTTACAACATGACAGTGTTCCCTTTTGTGCATGAAGCGAGACCCATAAATTAATTACTGAAGAAACACTTGACAGTCGCAGACAAAAATTGGATTGGATTGCAACCCCATCATTCAACATCAGAGACTGATCTCTCCCATGTCAGATTGGGGGAATATTCCCACGCACGTTTGATGTTTTACAAGAACAGTGAAAACAATTAATGCCAAAGGTTTTGATATCAAATGCTCAACAAGCATATAGTGTGGTGTTTGAAATGTATTGTTTTTTAAAAAAAAAAAAAAAAAAAAATATATATATATATATATATATATATATATATATATATATATATATATATATATATATATATATATATTAATGCCAAGTTCTGTAGACTTTCACACTAGAAAGATGTAATTATATGGTCAGCATCCTGGTCATTCAAGGATGTCTGTCTCACAGGATTGTAGGTGGAGGTAGGTCAAGTTGCTAGTGGTAATCTGTGATTGTTTAGGTCGACAGTCTGTCTCTTTACTTTCAGTGGTACCAGGAGTCATGAAGCCCTTGCCAGGTTCGTCTGTGCATCGGATTCCATTTTGAATTCTCGTTCCGGTCCATATCTGGGACTCAGAGCTGGATGTGACGAAATAAGACATACATTTTGATTCCATACATGTTGATTCCACATGGCAAACTCACATGTGTCACAATAAATCAATATAAGAAATAGTGACTATTATGATGTGTCAGATATTTACCTGTACTTTGAAGATGTGGCTCCTTCTGCTAGTAAATACGCATCAAAAAGAACCGTTTCTGTATTGGCCAAACAAAACCCATTGGCCCTTCTGACATCTGTAGAAAAGCATCATATTATAATATCTCAAAAACTTGTTTAAAATCCAATCCCGGTTCTCTGTATGATCAACAGAACTCATGAATACAAACCAGCTACAGTGACAGGACTCTGGTAGAAAGGCTGGATTGGTGCATACATGGTTTTCAAGGTATAGTCAAGAGGAGAAGTCTTGAAAAATGTAAGAACTGCCTCAGACTGAGAGAACTGTAAAGAAAAATGCGTGCATAATTATTACACGCACAACAGGGAATCAATGCATATTATTATTGACGTGTGGGGGTGGGCAGGCTGGTCTTTAGAAGCACCTTTTTAATTATGCTTCTCAATAATTTTTCCACTTCATCCAACCTGGCTTCAACATTGTTATTTTCTTCTGCTTCCTTTATCCTCTGTAGTGCTGATAAAACATAAACACATACAATAATGAAGTCTCCAATAAGTTAAATGGCCACTTATTTTAAATGCACGCAAATGTCATACCCTCAAGCATCAATGACTGAGACAAACGTCCTCTGTCGTCTGGGAATGATTTGCACAAATTCTTAACAAGTTTCACTAGATCGTGATAGCGCCTTCGCTGATATGTTATGCTTTTTTCAGACCATTCAGTCCTAATCTCTAAAAACTCCTCTTCTTCTCCGGCAGGACCAACGGCGAAGCGCTCGAGCCCAACGACCCAACAGTCATTTACGCACAGGCGAGGCAAGACATCCACATCCACACCTGCCATAACTGAATCGGGTCATAAACACATTAAAGGGAAAGTATATCTCAGTTAAATCTGATAAAGAGACACAAGTAAAGAGACGATGTATTCCACTGCAAGAATTTTAAATATCCATCAAAACTGGATTGGATTACTTTCGTGGGATAGGCAAATCTTCTGACACGAGTTGTACAAACTTCAAACTCTTTCCTCTTCGCCCGAAGATAATGACCCCTAAAAGCTCCATTAGTGCGCATTCCCATCCAAAATCACGTATTTCCCAAATTCACACAGCGACTAAACCGTTAAAGGTCACCGGGTCTGTTATTCCTGTCGGATGATAGTGGGCGTTCCTATTCTACCGCAGTATCCAATTGCATCAGGCGGTAGGTCACTAACGGCAATCTCATTGGTTGCCGCCGCGGCTCGTTTGCATAACGCATAAAGTTGAGCTCGAAGTGATGTGGGGGCATTAAAAACAATTAAAAGCGAGCTATTTTACACACGTTTTCCTTCTCATTATTCCCAAAGTTAATGCGTCAACACCAAATGTTAAAATCAAATGTATACTTAAAAATAAATAAAGCTCTGTTAAAGTGAAATTTGGCCGCTCATGCACTGAGTAACCGGTGGGATAATCCCGTTTCTATTGGATTGGTAGTGGGATTTGCTTGTAGTTTTAAACTCGGCATTACACTTGCTGTATCATGGCATTGGTCAATCCTTTAATCGCTTACTATTTTAAAGCTATAATTAACCACCCACTGAAACAGAGTAAATTGCATTCACCTATATTCCACCAAGCTTAATAAAACATGCCTTGAGTTATTGGGTCAATGCTGAGGTGATCGATATAATATGTGATCCTGGACCACAAAACCTAAGGGTCATATTTTTAAATTGAGATGTATACATCCTCTGAAAGCATAATAAATAATCTTTCCATTGATGTTTGGTTTGTTAGGATAGGATTTTAAAATCCGGAACCTGAGGGTGCACAAAAATATTGAGAAAATCGCCTTTAAAGTGGTCCAAAATAAGTCCTTAGCAATGCATAATAATGCATTTTTTATATATTTATGATAGCTTAATGGAACATCTTCTTTACTTAATATCCTAGTGATTTTTGGCATAAAAGAAATTGCCACAAATATAGCCGTGCAACTTATGACTGGTTTTGTGGTCCATGGTCACATTTCAATAGCAATGGTACATGGAATTTGCTAAATTACTTTGTTTGCATAAGAAAAAAAAAATGCTTTGATTTGTCATTATAAAAAAAAGTGACTGGAAAGAGAAAACTCCCAAGGCAAAGGAATTAAAAAGTATATAAAAATGAAATTTTATTTACAAATCATAAAAATCATTTGGATGTCCGTGCTCTTTGAGGTGTGGTTTGGGAGCTGTTCCTCTGCCCCAGTGTGGCGGTTTGTTCGGCACTGTGATGTTTCCTCATGTGTCGCACCAGAAGCTGGCGGTCTGGTGTGGAATACTGGCACAGGTGACAGGGGAATGACTCTCCGGTGTGATGACGCCGTGAATGGAGGTCTAAGCTCTTCTTCTGGATGCTGAAGTGAAACACAGAGAATTATTCTTAGCTATAGACTTAGTATGAAACAAGTGTAGTCTGCCGACTTTATGACAGGCGAGTGCATGTACCTGCTGTACGGACAGTACTGGCAGCAGTAAGGCTTTTCTTGTGTGTGCGTCCTTGAATGTCGGCGCAGAGAGCTTCTGTCAATAGAAGCATAGGAGCACTGCGAACACTTGTATGGCTTCTCACCTAAAGCAAAAAGCAAAACACATCACTGGAATTCTCACACTCAGGCAGTGCGATGTCATGGCAACAGTTCTGTGAGAACCAGTCTTTTGAAAGGAATCCCACTAAGCTTTAAATCTCTGCATGTCACCATGAGTGTCTTTCCCCATATATTTGCTACATTTCTAATTAAAGTAGCGTGGGAAAGTCTGGCTCTGATCATAACTTCTGTTTAGTGAAGCTGATGGACAAGATGCATCACTATCATTCCAAAAACAATAATCTATTGCCACTGCAAGATTCGTATATATATATATATAAATAAAAAGAGCGTTTAATATTAAAAGAAGATATCTACAATGTGCTTGCAACTGCACCTGTGTGGACGCGGAGGTGCTGTATGAGCGAGGCTTTGAGACGAGTGCAGTAGTGGCAGTGTGGGCACTTAAATGGCTTATCTCCTTCATGAATGCCCATGTGACGCCGCATGGTCAACTTGGTAGAAAACTTCCTGCATAGAGATAAATTATAGAAAACCGACAGTCAACAGCTATCTCAAAAGAAAAGGAAAGGCATTTTCAGCATGATTATTCTAGATATAAAATATTGTTTTATGTATCCTGACAGATACTTCATAAATGCTATGCACTCCCACTATTACACACTATAGTTCAAATGCTTAGGGCCAGTTAGAATTCAGCAAGGACATTAAATTGATCAAAGTGACGTGTAATGTTAGAAAATATTTATATTTCAAATAAATGCTGTTCGTTGGAACTTTCTATTCATCTATTCCGCCCAAAAAAGTAACAAAAATATGAATTAATTTTTTCAAGTTTATTGAACACCAAACCAGCATATTAAAATGATTCAGCTTTGCCATCACATATATTTTAAAATGTATTCAAATAGAAAACAGTTATTTGAAATTGTAATTATTTTTTCACAATATTACTGACATTTACTGCATTTTTTGTAAAATAAATGCAGCCTTGGTGAGCATAAGAGACTTCTTTAAAAGATTTTCAAAAAGATCTTACCAACCCCAAACCATTGAACAATAGAGTATGGACTATGTAAGACACGGCCACATTAAGATGCTACACTTCAGTTATGGTCTCTTTGTCAAGATAATAAAGCAAGGAAAGAAAGGATTCTCATACTTGTCACAGAGGTTGCAGCAGAACTCTTTCCGTCTGGAAACGGTGAGTCCAACAGGTGTCTCACCCTTCAGGTGACCCACTCTGGCCTTTCCTCCTTCATTGCTCGTTTCCCTTCCCACAACCCTGTTTTTCAACCTCTTCTTCCTAACCTGGGACCACGGCTCTGGCTTCATACCTCTGAGGCATTCTGGGTATTTAGTGGATGTGTTAAGTTGCTGGTTTTCTCTGAGTACAGACAAAGAAGTCGGTTTCAGCAGTCTGACAGTCTCAATGAATACTCTTTAAGGCAGTAGTTCTCAATCTTTTTGGCTCTGAGACCCCCGTTGTCCACAAGAATATGTGAATGTGTACATTTCAGTGTCGCATGATCCTTCAGAAATCAGTCTAATATGAGGATTTGCTGCTCAAGCAACATTTATGATTATTATCAATGTTGAAAACAGTTGTGCAAAACATTTTTTTCAGGATTCTTTGATTAATAGAAAGTTCAAAAGAACAGTATTTGTTTTAAATAGTCTTTAATAAATCTCTTTACTGTCACTTTTGATCAATTTAATGCATCCTTGCTGAATAAATGCATTAATTTCTTTAAGTTATTCCCAAAAAAATCTTACCGACCCAAAACGTTTGAACGGTAGTACAGTGTTACAAAAGCTTTCCATTTCAGATAAATGCTGTTCTTTTGAACTTTCTATTCATCAAAGAATCTGTTTTCAACACTGATAATAATCATAAATGTTTCTTGAGCAGCAAATCAGCACATTAGAGTGATTTCTGAAGGATCATGGGACACTGAAGACTGGTGTAATGATGCTGAAAATAAAGCTTTGCATCACAGAAATAAATTACATTTTAAAATATATTCAAATAGAAAACATTTTGGGGGTATTTTTAATAACATAAATGCATCCTGGTTTTCCAAGACAATAGGATGTCTTGAATGAAAAATGTTGATGGGGATGAATTAAAATAAGACATATCTTGATTGTTTATTTTGTTTAAGTAATGTTCTGGCACCCTTGGAAGTTTACAGAGGACCTGCCGCTTGACTACCACTGCTTTAAAACATTTTGAATTAGATAACAAAAAATGTATTTGGACGATAACAAAAGATACTTACATACTGTGAGCAGTCTGTTTCTCTTGATTTTTATCAGCCTGTTTGTGTTGAGTGTGAATATGCTTCAGGGTCTTTTTCCATGACTTCTCTAAAAGACAGATATAAGATACAGGAAACTAGAAATACAGAGCAAGACAAAGAAAAAAAAAGAAAAGCTAAATGTTTCAAATTGTTAAACACAGAGTTTATGATTTTCACTCTCTGAGATGAAAAAAAACGAATTTAAAAAATATCCAATTGCATGTTATGGGTGTGGACAAATATTAAAAACACCTGGTAAAAAAACAACAACACTGCACTTGTGATTATGCTTTGGTTCAGAACCAAGTTTGAGGGTAAATCTAGCCTATCAATTCAGCAAAGATGATGATTTAAAAACGTACAATTCTTGGGGTCAAAGTGTGTACCCCAACCTATAGCTCGTCACATCAACACTTCAAATTAATCAATTTACTAAGAATAATTTGTACCTTTGAAATCACAGTGTAAGCATTTAAATCCTCCTTGAAAATGACATTGTTGGTGTACTTCCCACTCCTTCCCTGAGTGACACCATTCCAGGCACAGAGAACACTGCGCCAGCCCCGCAGACTCAGATCGACAATGCCGCTGATTATGCCTTTTCTCATGTGCTTCACGAGAATCAGCTCTCCTAAATGTCCTGGGGCAAACACTACATTTATGCCTCTTTGAGCCTTTTCTTTTCCATGTCCCCTCCAGTGTTGCTCCATATCAACCCACTCCTCTGATTCGCAACCGCAGCGAGGGCACCTGAAGCCTTGGTCTCCACTATGGCATTTCAGGTGCACCTCTAGCATGCTACGACTGGATGCAACTGTCTGGCAGAGGATGCAGGCCAATCCGCCATCCTCCTCAGACGGCTTCTGCATTTCAGCATCCATGCTGGCATCTCCAGCCTCCTGCTCACCTTCTGGATGGGACAGGCTTTTCGCTGGATTCGCAGACTGAGGATGACACTTAGTGCTTGAGATTCTGCACAACCCAAGAGTCATGAGATGAGCCGACTGGGCCATCTCCTCATCCTGAACTTCTGTTTCCAATCCACTGTTTAAAGGAACAGCCAGATCTGTGCCAGTATCCTCTAGCTGAAACACAGGTTCCTCCTCGCTGTCCTCGTCATGCCTACCTTCCTCAAAGAGCGTGCTCACCTTCATAAAACAAAAGTTAAGTTTACATGTAAATTCTCTCATATTTCAAACTAAATTAAAGGGATAGTCCACCCAAAATTGTAAAATCTGTCATCATTTACTACTTGTTCCAAACCTGTATGACTTTCTTTTGTGGAACTGTCGTGGAAAAAATTTACTTTTTAAGTGTCTTTAAAAGCTTTTATTCTTGCCAAGGTCAATTCAGACATGCAGGTTGTGCAGTCAGAAAAGACAAAGTGGAAGCCTCTCACTCGTTCTTTTATACTCTCATTTCAGTGGGTGAGGGCTTCAACTTTAATAACACAAAAACTGCAATAACAAACTCCTTAGTTGGTGTTATCTGCAGTCGTCAGTGAAAACACAAAACTTTCTGAGAACTTGTTCAAGGCTACAGACAACGAACACTAATTCTATTGAGAAGAGTATCAAAGGTTATCAAACAAAAATGTGTTTACTACAGAAAACTAGAATTCCCCTTATATTTAACAAAAACATCTTATATAAGTTTAAAGGGATAGTTCACCCAAAAATTTAAATTATCCCATGATTTACTCTCCTCAAGTCATTCCTCTGTGTGTATGACATTCTTCTTTCAGACGAACACAATCAGAGTTATATTAAATAATGTCCTGGCTAATCCAAGCTTTATAATGGCAGTGAATGGCTGTTTCTGTTTTGAAGTCCATAAAAGCGCATCTATCCATCATAAAAGTGCATCCATCCATTATAAAAGTGCATCTATCCATTATAAAAGCGCATCTATCATCATAAAAGCGCATCTGTCCATCATAAAAGTGCATCTATCCATCATAAAAGAGCATCCATCCATCATAAAAGTGCATCTATCCATCATAAAAGAGCATCCATCCATCATAAAAGTGCATCTATCCATCATAAAAGTGCATCTGTCCATCATAAAAGTGCATCTATCCATCATAAAAGAGCATCCATCCATCATAAAAGTGCATCTATCCATCATAAGAGCATCCATCCATCATAAAAGAGCATCTATCATCATAAAAGTGCATCCATCCATCATAAAAGTGCATCCATCCATCATAAAAGTGCATCCATCTATCATAAAAGAGCATCTATCATCATAAAAGTGCATCCATCCATCATAAAAGTGCATCTATCTATCATAAAAGAGCATCTATCCATCATAAAAGTGCATCTGTCCATCATAAAAGTGCATCTGTCCATCATAAAAGTGCATCTATCCATCATAAAATGCATCTATCATCATAAAAGTGCATCCATCCATCATAAAACAGCATCTATCATCATAAAAGTGTATCCATCCATCATAAAAGAGCATCTATCCATCATAAAAGTGCATCTGTCCATCATAAAAGTGCATCTATCTATCATAAAAGTGCATCTATCCATCATAAAATGCATCTATCCATCATAAAAGAGCATCTATCATCATAAAAGTGCATCCATCCATCATAAAAGAGCATCTATCATCATAAAAGTGTATCCATCCATCATAAAAGAGCATCTATCTATCTATCATAAAAGAGCATCTATCATCATAAAAGTGCATCCATCCATCATAAAAGTGCATCTATCTATCATAAAAGTGCATCTATCTATCATAAAAGTGCATCTGTCCATCATAAAAGTGCCTCTATCTATCATAAAAGTGCATCTATCTATCATAAAAGTGCATCTGTCCATCATAAAAGTGCATCTATCTATCATAAAATGCATCTATCCATCATAAAAGTGCATCTATCATCATAAAAGTGCTCCACACGACTCCGGGGTTAATAAAGGCCTTCTGAAGAGAAGTGATGTGTTTGTGCAAGAAAAATATCCATATTTAAAACTTTATAAGGTAAAATATCTAGCTTCCAGCGAATCGCCTTCCATATTCAACTTACGAAAAAAAAAGTGTAGCACCTCTCGCAGTTCATAATGCTTTCACTACGTCTGACAAGCGTAACTGGTGCGCAATGTCCTCAGACAAGCGCTACACTTTTTCCGTAAGTTGAATACGTAAGCCAGGACATTTTTAATATAACTCTGATTTTATTCATCTGAAAGAAGAATGTCATCTACACCTAGGATGACTAGGTAAATCATGGGATAATTTTCATTTTGGGGTGAACTAACCCTTTAATATAATTAAAAATGCCTTACATGGTTTGATACAGTTTGTTTCCCTTACAGGAACAGAAAACATATTTTGAAGCATTTTGGTATCCAAACAGTTTTGGTTCCCATTGAACTAAAAATGTTTGGTTACCAATATTCTTAAAAATATCTTTTTATGTTCCACAGAAGAAAGTCCATCACAAAAGTTTGGAACAACATGCACATTTTAATTTCAGAATTTTTAATTGCAGGAATCTTTATAGTCACCTCACAAGTTTGTGCCACATGCAAGTTGCCATCAGAGTTGGAGCCCAGGCCAATGTCACATGACTGTGGGCTGATGTTTTGAAACATGCCATACATCGGGAGGAGGAAAGACATACGCTCCATGTCCATCTGATCCTCGTTGCTTTTTGAGCCAGAATGGAGGTCGCTCTCTAGGTCGTATGGAGAGCTGTTGTGGTCGACCTCCTCTTCATCAACAACCCTCATTCCTACGCCCAAACTCTCCTCATCCTCTTTCTCCAGACATGGCAGATGGGGGCATGGGGACACTGGATCATGTCTTTCCATGACATGATGGCTAATCTTGGCTTTTTGGTTGCTGGTAAATTGACAGACTCTACATCGGTATACCTCAACTAAGAAAGCTTCCACTAAAGTAGACACGTGAGCTTCAATGCCCTCGGCTGAGCTGCAGTAGAGACTGGAGGTGACACTGTCTTCTGCAATTCGAAGGGTTACTGGTTGAACATCTTGGTATGCATCTTTAAACCCACCCATTCTTGGAAACAGAGGAAGAGGAAAATAGATCAGTTAAATCATTAGACTGTCATGTAAATTAAATAAAGTATGAAACATTCATTGTTTTATTAATTAGCAGTTACTGTTAGAGAAAGGCATGTATTTACATATTGATAGCTAATTAAGTAGTTTTACAGTACAGCCAGTTTGCACGACACTCTGAAGCACAATGATAAAGTTAGACAGAGACATGTAGTTATACACAACACATACCCTGCTAGTTAGTTGGTTAGAGTTAATCATCAGCTGCATTAAAGAGAAATGTAATCATTCAGAAAGCAAGCTATATTTGTGAGTTAACTGTTAAATCACAGTACAACTATACACATACCGGTCACTTTATTAGGTACACTAATAAACTTTTTTTGCACATAGCACTGGTGCTACAGAGGTCGAACGTTTTGTAGCACAGGCCACAAAATTGTGTTTCCTAGGAATTGTGGGAAATGGAGTTGGATGCATGGACTCAACACAGCCGGGATATGAGTTTTAAATCGCACAATAGACTACAACTACCAAGGTAAATAGCGGTGCGCCATCGTTTAACCTAGGGCTGCACAATTTAAGGGGAAAATAAAGTTAAACGTAGCCCAGATATCGCTGTACAGCAAAATAAAATGCAAATAGAGACATTTTGAATAATGAAACATGAAGACAATAAATGTTCTTCTAGACATCTTGTGCATTTTCATAAGAAAAAGTATAATTAATGCAATGCTAATCGACATGGCCTTTACAATGTATAGAATATACTATAATATAATTTCTGCCTTATTTTGTGATATCATCATATCTTTATTGCAAACTAGGGTCCAAATGTAAAAACAAACAGACAACAAATAAAACACAAAAATCAATATATATATATATATATATATATATATATATATATATATATATATATATATATATATATATATATATATATATATATATATATATATATATATATATATATATATATATATATATATATATATATATATATATATATGAAGGTATGAAGCCACGTCAGGAAATTATTTCAAACACTTGTTATCAAGTGAGTTTCGAGTATGTTATTAAATGTTCTTGGCCCAGAAAGGTAGTAAAGACATCGTTA
The DNA here is from genome assembly GCA_018749465.1 of Paracanthobrama guichenoti. NCBI lineage: Eukaryota > Metazoa > Chordata > Actinopteri > Cypriniformes > Gobionidae > Paracanthobrama > Paracanthobrama guichenoti. Next base: position 18,974,530 of record CM031944.1, on the reverse strand, counting down.
AAATAGTCCATGTGACTGTAGTGGTTCAACCTTAAATGTTATGAAGCGACGAGAATACTTTTTGTGCACAAAAACAAACAAAAATAACAACTTTATTCAACAATCTCTTCTCTTTCCAGTCACTCTCTTGGGCTACTCACAGAGTACAGCGCATCGGTATTGGCCGAGCACGATACCATGATCACATGCATGAGTAACCCCTCCCGTTCACCAACTCTCATGCCGGCGGACCCAGGTTCGAGTCCCGCTTGGAGCGGGCGGTTCAAACAGGAGGGGTTACACGTGCGTTGTGGTGCTTGCGCGAATCATGCAGGAGACTGGCACAGTAGACAAGAGATTGTTGAATAAAGTAGTTATTTTTGTGCACAAAAAGTATTCTCGTCGCTTCATAACATTAAGGTTGAACCACTGGAGTCAATGGACTATTTTAACAATGTCTTTACTACCTTTCAGGGCTTTGAAAGTTGCAGTGACGTTGCTGCCTATGGATGGTTCAGAAAGCGCTCGGATTTCATCAAAAATATCTTAATTTGTGTTCTGAAGAAGAACGAACGTCTTACGGGTTTGGAACGACATGAGTGTAAGTAATTAAAGGTGCAGTGCAATTTATGGGGATCTATTGACAGAAATGCAATAACTATGTTTTCAGTGGAGTATGAAGACTTTACATAATGTACCGTTATGTTTTTATTACCTTAGAATGAGCCATTTCTATTTTCATACACCGCAGGTCCACTTACAATGAAATCGCCATTTTGCGGCGTCATGTTTCTACAGTAGCCCTGAATGGACAAACTCTACAGAGCGCTAGTCACTCTCTGCTCTCTCCGACGATGACATTTTTGTCCTGTGTCGGCCCCCGTAGCTTCTCTATGTGCTTCGAAAGGGTTGAGCGTTGAGTGATTGCAATTCACAACCTCACCACTAGATGCCGCTACAATTCACACACTGCACCTTTAAAGACAGCATTTTCATTTTTGGGTGAACTAACCCTTTAATTTTGTGTGGCATAGATTCAACAAGGTGCTGGAAACATTCCTCAAAGATACACTGTGGTCATAAAGGGATGCACATGGTCAGAAACAATACTCAGGTAGGCTGTGGTGTTTAAAAAAATTCTCAATTGATACTAAATGGCCCAAAGTGTGCCAAGAAAGATCCCCCACACCATTACACCACCACCACCACCATCAGCCTGAACCACTGATACAAGGCAGGATGGATCCAACAAATTCTGACCCTACCATCTGAATGTCACAGCAGAAAGCCAGACTCATTAGACCATTTAACTTCCCAATCGTCTATTGTCCAGTTTTGGTGAGCCTGTGTGAATTGCTCTGTTATCTGTTCTCATCTGACAGGACTGGCACCCGGTGAGGTCTTCTGCGGTTGATCATCTGCTTCAATGTTCAATGTGTTGGGCATTCAGAGATGCTCTCCATTCTCCTCTGACCTCTAGCATCAAACATTTTCACTTTTTCTGACCATTCTCTATAAACTCTAGAGATGTGTGTGCATGAAAATACCAGTAGATCAGCAGTTTCTGAAATACTTAGACCAGCCCGTCTGGCACCGACAACCATGCCACGGTCAAACTCACTTACATCACCTTTCTTCCCTATTCTGATGTTCATTTTTAACTTCAGCATGTCGTCTATTTGTTATTTTTGAAAGATTCTTGCCGAGTCGTTGACTCGTTTGACGAAGAGAGTCAATTCACAATGTCTTGCTGGGATAGTAGTAACGTTACTAACTTCAAAATAAACACCCAAACTGTCTTCCAAATATTAATTTAACAAGTTCTGATTAGATATTTGCGAACATATGTAACTAATAAAGTGACCGGTGAGTGTATATGTGTAAATTATATACGTACCTGCATCAAACAGAGTGGTATCTTTAAATTACGTAGCTTGTGCTGCGGAAGCAAGCGTGCGGTTTAGGGACAGCATAAAATGTGACATTTGCTATATTTTTCTCCGTACTGACAAAATTAAACGTTGTTTTCGTGCACGACCCTAAATTACAACTTGTTCAAAGTGGGTGCAGGTAAAATAGTGAACGCTAAATTTATTATAACTGTTCGTAGACAAGTCATTTTTCTAAGATCCCTGCGTTTTATACACACTGCGCATGCGTGGTTTGGTAAAGATCCAAACGATTGATTCAACCCAAGGAACTTAACCGATGAGTGTGTCGATTCAGTGTTCAGTTAGTTCAGTTCAATGTTCCCTTTGCGGATAGCCACTGCATTATGTATAGTGAGAGGAAAACGTTTGAATTAATATTTGAAAGACAGGTCCATTGTTTATTTTAAAGCTAGTAACGGTCTCACACACAGCCAGACTGAATTGTGAATCGACTCTTTTTAAACAAACGACTCAGCACAGCAGAATAAACCAAGATGGCGAACATGGACGCATTAGCCAAAACAATAGCGAAGGATTATATGTAAGTAACGCAATCGCGTACTTTATATTATTATTATTTTGCTATTTAGATATTTAAATATAACTTACATGTATTGAAAATGAAAAAGTCTCCGTAAAACTGGTTTGACATGCAGTTTCGGGTCAATATGTTAACACTTCTGTCAGTATCTATGGTCGACGTAAAGCAGCGGTGTGTTTCTATATACTTTAAAGTTTAAACCAGCAGCAATGAAACATAAGTCTCGAATACAATTGCAGTCATTTATCTTCATACACCAGGCTATCTTTGTTGTGCTTGTTGGAAAGTAGATCCATATTATTAATTTATATCATATTACTATCTTTTCCAGGGATGGTATGGAGAGCTCTGACAGTGTGGATGAAAATGAACATGTATCCGGTGAAGATGGAGCTAGAAAAGCTAATAACATGGACTTTGCTAAGGTGGAAAGACACAAGAGAAGAAAACACAAACATCGAAGCAAACATAGAAAGCATAAATATCCCTCACCAGATGAGAAGGACCACAAACACAAGTACAAACACAAACGTAAGCGGAAACACAGAGAGTCAATCCATGTTGATAAAGTCTGTGAAGGTGCAATCATCTCTCCAAAGCGATCCAGACTTGACGACCTTGCTGCTCTGGAGGATTTGGAGAAACGGAGGGCCATGATTCAAGCAGAGCTTGATAATGAGTTAATGGAAGGGGCTGTACAATCAGGTATGGGACTGATATTACAGGGTTATAACTCAGATTCAGAGGAGGATGGCGAGATCCAGGAAGCTGTGCAAAATGGTGAGCAGCAGAGACAAGATCTCAATGAGCATGTAATGGCTAAGGGACATGCTGAAAGGTCTCAACAGGATTGCGTAGATGGTGAAAAAGATGAAGATTCCTGGCTGGAAGGCAGAAGTACGTCTGACGAGATGCCAGTCTGGGCCCATAAATCAGAAATTAGACTTCGTAAGACTGGGTTAGATGTTAATAATGAGAGGCCTAGTGGTGCCAGCCAGATGAGGGAGCGGAGACGATCCCGAAGCATTGAGAGGTCCAAAGATGGTGGTCAGAGGTCCAAATCTCCCGTGAAGTCCAAGGAATTGCCACCAAGCAACCAAAAATCAGCTACACGACCCGAAGAGCAAATTGTAGACCGCAGATCCTCAGCGAGAAGGAGCAAATCTGGATCTAAAGAAAGAAACGCCAGCTTGCTAGAAGCTGACCGGGAGAGAGACAAGAAACCAGAGAAGGCACCCTCAAAAGAAGCCTCATCTGGAAAAGAGAATCGCTCTCCTAGCAGAAAACACAGCCCGCCTGTGCGTCCCAGGGGCCTCCGCTCACCTGAACGCTTCCCTGTTGTGCAGAACACAGACAGGGCATCCAGACAGGACAGATCTTCGTGCTACAACAGATCCCCTCCAAGAAGAGGGCGTTCTCGGTCGGTTGAGAGGAGACGGAGAGAAGAAGAGCGCCAGAGACTCCCCAATGACAGGTTATTTTTCTTTCTTGCTCTGTTCATTTAAATCTTTGATAGATTCTGTCTATGTTGTTATTGTTAACTAAAACTATTAAAAATATACAAATAAAATAAATCTAAATATTAGATTAAAAAAAATGTTGTTGAAGTACTGATTAAACTTATATTTAAACTGATAAAATGTATTATTATTACTAATATTGTTTATATGAATGTTCCTTGTTACACAAAATTCAACTTTTTCTTTCTTTCTTTTTTTAAACTCGCAAATTCATATTTTTTTGTTATACTCGCAGGATGCGATCTCGTGATGAGGGAGGGGCCCATAGAGAGGAGAGCCCCGGTCTGAGCTCAAGACGAAGGTTAAACCACTCGCCTCTCAGACGCAGGTCCCGTTCTCCCAGAAGAAGAAGCAGCAGGTCTCCTTTCAGACACAGGTGACTGGTGTGCTGTAGCTTTATAACTGCAACACTGCAATTCCTCATTTAGATGGCTCAACTATTTAATGGTGCTCTAAGCGATGTCACACGTTTTTTAGGCTCCTCACTATCCGCTAGCTGCCTGTCCCCTGAACACACTGTAGTGAGCACAAGCTCCACAAACGGCAACAAAAACAAACGTGGACAGTCTGGACAACGAAACATAATAAACAGTGCTCCAGCTAATAACCGACAAGATTTGGGGGTGGAGGTTTGGGGCTTGACGTGGGCATGAAGGGGGGTGTGTAGAAGAGAGAAGCATAAAGAGGGAAGTTCGAATTGTATGCTTTTGATATGGCCGACACACGACCAAAGAGACGACGTTTAGGCTGTTTCAGGAAGCACGGCGGAGAGGGGGAGGAGGAGGGAGGGTCTAGCTAGCCTCGGTTTTGTTTGACAACACTTCGAACGTCAACAAGAAGTTACTCCACCCTGGATCGCGTGGAGCACCTTTAAGAGGCCTCAATTTCAGTGAGCTAAAAATAAATGAATAGAAAATAATTCCTAAATCTTTCCCAGTAATAGTGGCAAACGCATTTGGTTTTCTTGAATGAGGACCTTTTAATGTCATTTTAATGACAAGGAGCCACAATGGTGGTCACATGTGTGCCACAGAATGTGTAACAGCTGTGTTTCTTTCTGTGCTGCCCATTTTAATCGGCATTAATACTGCGGATCTAGGGAGCGTGACAGGATGGAGCGCAGACAGCAGGTGCGTTCGGGATCACAGGAAAGGCGGAGGAGAAGGAGCAGGGAAAGAGAGGACATGTTTAAGGGCAGCCTGTCTGAAGGAATGAAGGCCGAGCAGGAGGACTCGGATGATGAAGTGTGAGTATTAAGGAAAATTATGTTTTGCTTTGATGTTGCTGATCATCTTTGGTTTAAAATTTGAGTACTATAATCTGTGTGTAGGATGGAGGATTATGACGTTGATGAAGAGGACGAGGAGGCTTTGATAGAGCAGAGGAGACTTCAGCGCTTGGCCATCATGCAGGTCAGAATTTTTTTAATTTCTGCTGTGGATTTTACTTTGTTTTAGTCCAGGGGTGGGGAGCTCTAACCCTAAGCTTATCAAGGTCTTCAGGATTACCGATGTTACAGGTTTTTTCAGGGTTGGAGCTAAACTCTCCAAGAGAGTGGCCCTTCTGGATCAACGTTCCCCACCCCTTTTTTAGACGGACTAATGTTCAAAAGTTTGGGGTCGATATGAGGTTTTTTTTTTTTTTTTTGAGGAAAGAAATTAATACTTTTATTTAGCAAAAATGCACTAAATTGATAACACAATAGTAAATGAATATTATAATGGTACAAAAGATTTAAAATAAAAATGCTGTTATTTTGATCTTTATATTTATCAAATAATCATGAATGTTTGATGTTTTTAAGCTAAAATATTAAGCAGCACAACTGTTTTCAACGTTTATAATCATAAATGTTTCTTAAGCACCAAATCATCATATTAGAATGATTTCTGAAGGATCATGTGACTCTGAAGACTGGAGTGATGGCTGCTTAAAATTAAAAATAAGTTCTCTTTATTATGCTGTTATGGCGGAATGTGGTGGTGAAAATAGAAAATAGTCAATACCAGTAGTAAAATTCTAGGAGCTCATCAGAGTCACCCTACTGACTTGTATAATTGTCAGGTCGTAAGGAAAGCCCAATCAGTTTTAATGAATAACTCCCATCCCCTACAGTCTGAATTAAATTTTCTACCTTTGGACTAGGTAGATTTCCCACTGTTAGAAGCAACAGGTATAAACATTAATTTATTCCTACTGCAGTTTCTTTGTTAAATTCGGGCATGGGAGGAGTTGTGTGAAGTAGGTAGACATTTGGGCTGCTGCGGTCTTGTGTTGTTTTTTAGGTGTTTTAATATTTGTCTTTTATGTATGCATGTATGTAAGGATGCTGGTCATGTTGCAAAACTAATTGCCCTTCGGGGACATAAACAAATAAAGTGAAAAGCTTTGCCATCACAGGGGTACGTTACATTTTTAAAATGTATTAAAATGGAAACAAAATTTCACAATATTGCTGTTTTTACTGTATTTAATTAAATGCAGCTTTGGTGAGCATGAGATAAAAAAAAAAAAAGTCCAATATATTACCGACCCCAAACCTTTGAACGCTAGCGTATATAATGTGATTGTATTTGTAATATGTCCTGTACAGAAATATAAGCCGGTGAATGAGGACAGTAACACGTCAGGACTCTCAGATCACGGCAGTCCTCAGAGTAGCGCTCGCAGCCGATCGCCGTCACCCGATGACATCCTTGAGCGTGTGGCTGCTGATGTCAAAGCCTACGAGCAAGAGAACCTGGACACATTTGAGGATAATGTGAAGGCGAAACATAGTCTTGTCTCTCAAGAAAAAACGGGTATGTCATGTGGAAAATAACCTTTAATTAAACATGTACTTTCCACTTTGAAGTGTTTTACACATAAAGAAATCAATATTAATCTTCACAAATGTTTAAAATGTACACTCACATGAGATAAAGACTTAAAGGGATAGTTCACCCAAAAATGAAAATTATCCCATGATTTACTCCCCCTCAAGTCATCCTAGGTGTGTATGACATTCTTCTTTCAGACGAACACAATCAGAGTTATATTTAAAAAAGTCCTGGCTCTTCCAAGCTTTATAATGGTTTGGTAATTTTTGAAGTCCATAAAAGTGCATCTATCCATCATATAACTGCTCCACACGGCTCCGGGGGGTTAATAAAGGCCTTCTGAAGCAAAGTGGCATGTTTGTGTAAGAAATACATCCATATTTAAAACTTTATAGACTAAAATAACTAGCTTCCGGCTGTGCGCAACCCCCCGGAGCCATGTGGAGCAGTTATATGACGGATGGATGCACTTTTATGGACTTCGAAAACAAGACAACAATTTACTGCCATTATAAAGCTTGGAAGAGCCAGGACATTGTTGAATATAACTCTGACGTGTTCGTCTGAAAGAAGAATGTCATACACACCTAGGATGACTTGAGGGAGAGGAAATCATGGGATAATTTTCATTTTTGGGTGAACTATCCCTTCAAGTCAAATCAGTAGTCTAGTCCATTATTTTCTTTGTAAACAAAAACAATGCCTAAGTTTGCAAAAAACGCATTTGAATTAAATAAAAAAAATTCACATCCATACTACTACTTTTGTTATGGTAACCCTCCTATTTCTGACATTTCTGTGACAGCACTGATAACCGAAAACATTTGCTTGATGCTACATCCGTGCCAGTAGATGTCAGTATAAAGTTGGAAGTCTTAAGGAAGATGGGGAAAAGAGTCTTTGAAATATGAGACATGAAACATTCACTCTGGTGTAATGCAAGGTGGTCTGATACGTTATCAGCAAGTCTACGTTCCCTTCATTGCATCATTGTTCTTTTTCTTTAGGTGCTAATCTGAAAAAGCCACCGGCCCCTGATATGTTCACAGAGTCAGATGATATGTTCACTGCTTACTTTGACGTGAGTAGCCAAGTTCCTGCTTTCCATTGTATAGGTCAGTGGCCCCAGAATATGATTGAATTTGTCCATGTAAGGGGATCTCTACAGGTAGAGTTGCATAGTCCTGTGCAAGCTGTTGTTTCTGTACTGGAAACTTTGTTCAAAGCTTTTTTTTCCCCCCAAGTGGGTAATCTGACTCTGGTGCTAACTGGATCTCGAGGCCCCTCTGACTTTGAAATGGTCTCTTACAGTGTCAGTCACTCGTTCATGAATGAACGTTTTAATCAACTCTCTGAATTAAGTCGTGTTGACAATGACAAATCCACATCTAATCTCTCTCCACAGAGTGCCAGGTTACGAGCCGCAGGCATTGGAAAGGACTTTAAGGAGAACCCAAGTCTCAGAGATAACTGGACGGATGCAGAGGGCTATTACCGTGAGTTTTGCAAATGTCTTGTAGCTAATGCTGTATAATCCAAAACTTAAAAAAATAACTGGGGTGTCATGATGAAAATCAAAAACGTGATTTGTTCTTTTAATGTATTCAGGTGTGAACATTGGCGAGGTGTTGGACAAAAGGTATGGGGTGTATGGCTACACTGGACAGGGCGTCTTTAGTAATGTGATCCGAGCCAGAGACTTGGCCCGAGCCAATCAGGAAGTGGCGGTGAAAATAATACGCAACAATGAGATGATGTAAGACACTTCCCTTAAAAGCTAAAAACTTAGCCTTTAAACATTTCTGTCTGGCACAGGTGGATTTCTTAACACCATACGTTGCGATTTGATATGTCTACAATTATGATGTTCTCAATAAAGGATTTATTTGGACGAGAAAATAAATTTGGTCTTCATGTGATTGTCCCACAGGCAAAAGACGGGCCTCAAAGAGCTGGAGTTTCTGAAAAAACTGAATGACGCCGATGCTGATGATAAGTTCCACTGCTTGCGGCTATTTAGACACTTTTATCACAAGCAGCATCTGTGTCTGGTGTTCGAACCACTCAGGTACATTTGTCAACATTTGTCTATGCATGTCAAGTCTTTCAAGGCAGCTTGAGTTCTTCTCTTAAAGCAACTTTCTTGTTTTCTTGCTTTAGCATGAACCTGCGGGAGGTGTTGAGGAAGTATGGCAAGGACGTTGGGCTTCACATCAAGGCTGTGCGTTCATACAGCCAGCAGCTTTTCCTGGCCCTCAAACTCCTCAAACGCTGCAACATTCTGCATGCTGACATCAAACCCGACAACATTCTGGTGAGTCGTGCTGTAAATATTGGACTCTAGATTTCATTTCTGTCTTATAGGATTAATGTATTTGACTCTTCCTGAAGGTGAACGAGTCCAAGACCATCCTCAAGTTGTGCGACTTTGGCTCAGCATCTCACGTTGCTGACAATGACATAACACCATACCTGGTCAGCCGTTTCTACAGGGCACCTGAGATCGGTAAGTGTGCAGTGAATTGAACTAATGAAGTAGCTGTACCCATTTAAAACAAACTTAAATTAAATAGGGATGTAACAATATATTGTGTCACAATATATTGCAATACAATAATGCAACAATATGCACTGTGTAAAGTTCACCCAAAATGAAAATTACTTTGTGAGGGGGAATCTAGTTTACAGAGTTTTAGTGTCAATACTACTTTAAACTACTGTGTTGAATATAATGTATAATAATGCAATGTAGGGATATTTGTGGGTCCTGATAATGCCAGATGTCTTGTTACCAGTTAAAAGTGTCCTACATTATTTTCAATATATCTAGTCAGTGACAGAGTGCAAACATATTCCTCTAAAATAATTCTGTATTTCAGCTTCAGAATCATGAATATTTATATTCTGGTGTCACCACTGTCCTGTGCATTGGGTACCAGCACCAAATTCAAGCCTATTCATTTCCACCCCCAATGTAATACCAAATTTAACATTTTAATCAACAGTATATTTTTTTGTTAACCTTTTACCATGTGTCTTGGAGTATGGGAATATTGTATCGTGAGTTCAGTATCGTGTTATGTATTGAATCGTGACATGAGGGTATCGTTACACCCCTAAAGTTAAAAAGTGCATCAAAAAGAAACCCATCTAAACATCTTTTTCTTCCTCTTTTTGCAGTCATTGGAAAGTCATATGATTATGGAATCGATATGTGGTCTGTAGGCTGCACTCTCTATGAACTTTACACAGGAAAAATCCTTTTTCCTGGGAAGACCAATAACCACATGCTAAAACTTGCCATGGACCTGAAAGGAAAATTGCCTAATAAAGTAAGAATTAATTTATAGTACATATGATGTTAGGAGTTTTAAAAGAAAATGAAAACAGACAAAATATTCTTTAATATTCACAGATGATCAGGAAGGGTCTGTTCAAGGACCAGCACTTTGACCAAAACTTGAACTTTTTGTACACTGAGGTTGATAAGGTCACTGAGAGGGTAAGTGTTGCATATTCCATTCACATTCATTTTGCTTTGTTTTTGACCTAATAACTAGGGCTGCATGATTTGGGAAGATCAGTGTTTGTGACATTTTTAAGTTTGCTTGTATGTAAGGCTGCACAATTTGGCCTGGAATTGATTATAATTGCCATTTCAAAGTAAAAAATATACCACCAGTTTCAGACTAAAATGCATGTTTGAGCTGTTTTAACTGAATAGGCACTTTTATTAAAAAGCTACTTAAATGAACTAAGGCCTAATCCTGGCTTAATCTAAGCCCTGTCTGTGAAACCAGGCCATATAATAATAAAAATAAGCTTTTATTTCGATGGAAAACCGCCGAGAGACCTTGAAGCTTCCCTTTTGTTGAGAACAGCCCATTTATAAGCACTTCTCACTTTAAGTTTGGAAAGATGGTTGGCAAATGTTGTGCTCCCAAATGCACATTATATGCAGAGACGAGTTTGTGTGGAGCGGCATTGGGAACCGAGCCTTTCGAGAACAAAAACATCAGTGCTGTGCTTCACTCTGAAAAACACAGTGCATATTATTATTTCATTAAAATTTGATAATCTCACTAAGCCATATTGTGAATTGTTTAATTCCAATGAATTGTGCAGCCCTACTTACAACTATGAACATTTTCTGTGCAAATTACTTCAGACTACTTAAAGCCATTTATTTTCCCCCTTTGACTTTTCACGTTCTTCTGTTTCTCTGCAGGAAAAGATCACAGTCATGAGCACCATTAACCCAACTAAGGACCTGTCGATTGACATGGTGGGTCGCCAGGCACTACCAGAGGACCAGCGAAAGAAGGTCTTTCAGCTCAAAGATCTGTTGGACCAGATCCTGATGCTGGACCCTGCCAAGCGGATCACCATCAACCAGGCATTACAGCATCCTTTCATCCAGGAGAGGATATGATCAGCAGCATACCTCAGAGACTCATGATGGTTTTGTATCTGCAGATATGACTCAGACAACAAAAGACATTTGCATATTTTATTGCCATGCTATTTTATTTCCACTTGATTCGTAGTCATTTTCAGAGCAGGACACACTCAAAGAGTTACTTTGATCATTTTTATTATTATTTTAGATGACCTACCCCATAAAATGTAAAGAGAAAATTCTTTTAAGATTATCTATATTGTTCAGATTGCATGCTTCATACACAGCTTCTTGTAGCAGCTAAAACGATATTGCCAGATATATTTGATATTACGAGCAAGAATGTAAGAATATCCATCTTTGTGCCAAGTTTGCACACTGTATATTTTATGTAAAACTCTAGAATTTGATGTAAACCAAATATTACTCAACCACCGAGGACTGTTTAGAGTGTGACATGAGTCAGGCCAGCATAAATGCTGTCTATATCCACCCTCCCTTAGGTGTGAGAGTGAGAACGCAACCTGGCGTGCAGGCCCACGGCATGCCCCTTGCCCTAGGTGTGTTTCTGCTGAATCTGAGGTCTTGGGTCCTGCTTGACCTGGTCTGCAGGGAAAGCCTCCTCTGTAAAGGCAGGTTGTACACCTCTATTGGTACACTGAAGGTAAGCTAACCCTTCCAAAACAAACGGCATCATCATTTTGCGTTCTTTTCAAGCCCAAACTAAAGTGTAAAGTGTCATCAAGCCCTTTTGGCTTCTCCTACATTTTACAAAATGTAATTTGGAGAAATGGACACCTGTTAAAACCTTTTGTCTCCCTGTTGCTCTGTTCCAAAGCCTAGTGAGGCATTGTGGATATGCAGTTTATTACCATTCAAATGTTTGGGGATTTTTTTTTTTTTTTTTTTTTTTGCATTTATTTGATCGAAATTACAGTTAAAACTGTAATATTGCAGAATATTACATCTTAAAATAAAAAGCAGTTGTGCTGCTTAATATTTTTGTACAAACCATTCTTGATGAATATAAAGTTTAAAAGAACAGCATTTATTTGAAATAGAAATATTTTAGAACATTATAAATGTCTTTACTGTCACTAGAAAAAGAAATCTACTGACCCCAAACTATTGAACGGTAGTATGTATTGTTTAATACAGAAAACTCTGTGTAAAATAATTTAAATGAGCTATTTTACCCCAAATATGACCACTAGGCTGCTGACTAAAGTAGACAGTGAGGTAGCTCACTAGGTTTTGGAACAGAGCTTCTGTTGTGGTGTTTCTCACAGAGACAAAACAGTCAGAATGAATGAAAAGCCTGACAGTCGCTTTCTCAAAAATGGATGGCACCGTTTATGGTTGACATTGAGGGTAAGAGTGAATCCAAGTATTTGCAATGGACCAAGCACCTTCAGTGTACTGCCTCTGATAGACATACCTCACCTTTTTCAGAGTTGTCACACTTATGTGTCATAGCTTTTGTATAACCTATTGAGTGCTTTTCAATATGCATGAGAATATGTATGGTTTCCAATGCACTACTGTACAAACCCTCTGGTGTGTGTTTTGTCGCTACGTGTAGACAATTTAGATGTCTTTTTCTTTGACTGTTCTCGTGTTTGTGACCATGTTGTCTTTTGATACAGGGGTTTTCCTGCTCTGATCTATGAATCTGCTTGTTACAAGCGGTAATTGCTTCTTTATTCATATCTCAATTCCTTAAAGATACAGCGGTCATAAAGTATAGCTCATGCTGGAAGAATTATCTGCCTGTTATCTTTTGCAAAGTCTGTCATGCATGATAATGGAATAATTTAAATTTACTGTAAATTCACAGTATTTGTCATCATTAAACAACATAAAATAAAGATGTTTGGTGGTGCAAAAAAACACAAATTTATACTTCTCACAAGTTGTCTGTCTTTCAAGTTAATCTTAACGCTGTAAGAACATAATTCAGCGTCTTAGGGACCTTATGGTGGACTTTGTTTCATCAACACTAACTGCTGTTTGTGCTATTTCTCCCATTGTTTCTTTGTGTTCGAGTATATTCTCCGGCCAATGGAGACACGTCTGTCCATCATCCTCCTGCCTGCCTCTACTTTCAAAGGGACGAGACCTCTTCAAGGCCCTTTATCCAGGTCATTCCTAAAGGCATGTTTAGATCCAACACAAAGCAAAGCTCTGATTAGAAATAAACAGCCAGTTCAGAGAGCTGCTGCTTTTGGGATTTATGTTCCTATCTCATCTGTAAAATCACTAAATCTCTTTCTTTTTTTTTTTTTTACATTTTTAAAATCCATCTTTTTTAGCTTGAGCTGTAGATGTGTTCTACAATTATATTTTTTCTGCCCCAAATATGATAATAGGGGCCCCTTTCTAGAATATAGAGCCAGCTATATATTTTCATGTATGAAAACCCTTGCATTTTGCATGTGATATTAAATGTGATGTTAGAACATAAACATACTATACAGGCATGTGAAAAAGAAAGTACACACTTTTCAATTCTATGGTTTTGGGATCAGGACACAATAAAAAAATGGTCTTCTGGGATAGTTCACCCAAAAATGAAAATTTGTTCCAAACCTGTACAAGTTTCTTTTCCATAATTTTTTTTATGGCATTTTTTTTTTTTTTTTTTTAACTATCAGGCACTTCAAGGTGCCCAGGTCCTATAGAGACAGAGCGCATTTAGGCCACGCCCACACAGGCGGGAAAACAATCCAAAGCTCTCCGTTGACTTTGTATTGCGTGAAGTGGTCGCTTTGTCATTTCTTGCTTATAACAAAAACCAACAGTGTCTAAAAGCTGCTATGTGACGGTGTACAGCAAACAAGCTAATAAACAGAACTACGTTTTTATAAGCTGTCGACCCAAAAAAACGAACGTTTAAAGAGACAAAAGTGGATACAGGCAATAAGACGTGACGCGTCAGCAGGAAGAATTGGTACATTTGGGGATCCTGACACCAAGTATGCCTACGTGTGCACTGTTAAGTCAAATATCCAAATGTCAGTTTTATATATGATATTTCCTGTCGCTGATTACGTTCCCCTCCAGTGGGCGTAGTTCTCAGTGTAATATAACATGTCGTGCTCGGTCTCAATTACCTGTATACACTTTTGTGTTCTTAAACACTCGTTTTTTTGGGGTCAACCGCTTATAAAAAGCTTGTTATTTTTAGCTTGTTTGCTGTACACCTGTCACATATCAGCGTTTAGACATTGTTCTGTTTTTTGTAATAAGTCAGAAATGACAAGGAGGCGCTTCACGCAATACAAAGTCAGTTGAGACAGTTGGTTTGCTTTCCGCCCCAGTGGGCATGGTTTTCAGGTTACAACGCGTGTCGCTCTGTCTCTATGGCTGCAAAAACAAACCCAAATCATCACCCCTCCACCACCGTGCTTGTTAGTACCGATATACTGTGTTTGGTTACTTTTTTGCCAAACATGGCGCTGTGCATTTTGGCCAATCATCTCCACTTTGGTCTCGTCTGTCCAAAGGACATTGTTCCAGAAGTCTTGTGCTTTGTTCAGAACTTTGCAAACCTAAGCCGTGCTGCCATCTTCTTTTTAGAGAGAAGAGGCTTTCTCCTGGCTACCCTTACAAATACTTGTTCAGTTTCTTTCTAATTGTAAACATGAACTTTAACATGCTAACTGAGGCCTTTAGAGTCTGAGATGTAGTGCACGGTCTGACCTACAGGCAACTATCTTGAATGTTTTCCACTTGTGAATAATCTTCCTCACAGTAGAATGATGGACTTCAAATAGTTTGGAAATGGCCTTGTAACCATTTCTAGATTGATGGGAAGCAACAATTGCTTCTCAAAGATCATTGCTGATGTCTTTCCTCCTTGGCGTTGTGTAAACACACACACCTGAAGGCACCAGACCAGCAAACTCCTTTGATTAATTGATCATCAGCAAGTGTGACCATGTCTATAAACGGGATTTGATTAGCTGCACCTGACTGCAATTTATATATTTTCTATGGAAGCAGTTAAGGGTGTACTTAGTTTGTCACACATGGCTTGTCCATTTTGGCCTTGTTTTTGTTAAATAAACCATGACACTGTAATATGTTGTGTTGTTGTTTATCTGAGGTTGTATTTACCTCATTTTGAAACCTGCCAAGGATGTCCTGATATATAAAATCATAGAATTCAAAAAGGGTGTACTTTCTTTTTAACATGACTGTATATACATACACAAAAACAATACAATATGCAGTGATGTATACATATATGCCAAAAGTTAAGGCCTTGATGCAAACATCCTCTAGTAATTAGTCCAATAATTTCAAGTTTAGTGATGTAAGGCTTGGATGCAGCTGCTCAGCCAATTATTCCAAGTTAATTTTGATAGCCCTAAAATCACAAATATTTTTCTGTACTTTCATCAATTCTATCTGCCAGCATTATTATTGGTCCCATCACAGAATAAACCGTCCACATTCAGCTTCATAAAGACCTTGCATTCACTTTAGTCATTGGTGTGACCCACAGAGGTTTGTTCCTGGAACATTTGTTTTTATTCAAGACCTAAACGGACTAATTTAGTCATCTTGTGTGTCAGTTGATAACTGTATTTCCCCAGGATATTTCAAGAACGTGTGCTTTCTGTAATGTCCCAAGATACTGCTATATTTATTCTCTGTATTGTAGGTGCTGTCTGATAAAGAAGACTCTTTAAGGAATTCTCCTCTGGAAAAAGGTTTCTGTTTTAGAGAGAGCTCTTAATGAGAATCAAAGGGTTAATTCAACCAAAAATGTTAATTCTGCCATTAATTACTCACCCTCATGTCGTTCCAAACCCTTAAGACTTCCGTTCATTTTTGGAACACAAATGAAGATATTTTTAATGAAATCTGAAAGCTTTCTTTCCCTGCGCAGCTGACACTTCAGACACTTCAAAAAGTTCATAAAGAAATTGTAAAACTAATCCATATGAATCAAGCGCTTTAGTCCAACATTTTCTGAAGAGACACGATCGCTTTATGTGATGAACAGATTGAGCTTTTTATGTTTGCTGATCAATGTTTGTATGTGAACAAAAGCCTGAATTCAATCTGTTTATCATATAAAGTGATCGTGACTAAATTGTTCAATTCATATTTTTATTAGTTTTACGATCTTATGAACTTTTTGAAGCATCAAAGTGGTAGTTAAGTAGCTGTCAATGGAGGGACAGAAAGCTCCCAGATTTCATCTAAAATAACAATGTGTGTTTCGAAGATGAACAAAAGTCTTACAGGTTTGGAAGGACATGAGGGTGAGTAATTAATGACAGAATTGTCATTTTTGGGTGAACCAACCCTCTAAGCTGTTTTTTTTTAAGTTGACAACAGTATTAGCCTTTGACAGTTTGACAAAGTTACAGAAACTGTTGTTCTTTTTCTCAAATGATCAACCAAAAATTAATTTATGCAGTATAACACTTATTTTATATCTAAATTTGCAAGTTATAAGCAATTCATATTTGAATTTATTAAGTACATGCACTATATTGCCAAAAGTTTTGGGACGCCTGCCTTTACATGCACATGAACTTTAATGACATCCCATTCTTAATCCGTAGGGTTTCATATGGAGTTGGCCCACCCTTTCCACAAGGTTTAGGAGTGTGTTTATGGGAATTTTTGACCATTCTTCTAAAACTGAAGACTGATGCACAGTCATGTTGGAACAGGAGGGGGCCATCCTCAAACTGTTCCCACAAAGTTGGGAGCATGAAATTGTCCAAAATGTCTTGGTATGCTGAAGCATGAAGAGTTCCTTTCACTGGAACTAAGGAGCCAAGCCCAAACCTTGAAAACCAACAAAGGCACAAAGCAGTCAGGCAAGCCCCATTCTCCTAGCAACCGCCAAACCCAGACTCGTCCATCGGATTGGCAGAGAGAAACTTGATTGGTCACTCCAGACCACACGTCTCCACTGCTCTAGAGTCCAGTGGCGGCATGCTTTACACCACTGCATCCCACGCTTTGCATTGCACTTGGTGATGTAAGGCTTGGATGAGCTGCTCGGCCATGGAAACCCATTCCATGAAGCTCTCTACGCACTGTTCTTGAGATCATCTGAAGGCCACAGGAAGTTTGGAGGTCTGTAGCTATTGAGTCTGCAGAAAGTTTGCGACTTTTGCGCACTGTGCACCTCAGCATGCGCTGACCCCGCTCTGTGATTTTTACATGGCCTACCATTATGTGGCTGAGTTACTGTTGTTCCCAATTATTATAATCCCACTAACAGTTGAGCGTGGAATATTTAGAAGAGGAAATTTCACGAATGGATTTATTGCACAGGTGGCAACCTATCACGGCACCACGCTTGAGTTCACTGAGCTCCTGAGAGCGACCCATTCTTTCACAAATGTGTGTAGAAGCGTCTGCATGCCTAGTGCTTGATTTATACACCTGTGACCATGGAAGTGACTAGAACACCTGAATTCAGTGATTTGGAGGGGTGTCCCAATACTTTTGGCAATATAGTGTATATTCCTCACAAATTAAATTATTGGCTCAACGAACATAAGTTTCAATTTGGTATTACACATTATAAATTTATCAACCAAAAGGTAATGCTTTTCCTTTCTATGAAATGCATGTTTGCATGTCACCCACAAAAGTAACTTTTACTTTAAACCACAACTAACCATTTTTAATTCTATTTTCAGGGTAAGTGTTAAAGTTTTCCCTACTGTCATGACACGTATGACTCCAAGTATGAGAGAGATCCTGACGGCCAGCTGCTGTCCTACTCTATTATTGAAGTGCCTTTCAAGAGCTCCTCATCCACTCATGGGGGAAATGATCTACATCCGTGCACAGCAAAACAATGTTCATTTTGTGTCACATTTATACAGCCAATATTGCACATTTTATAGAAACACATCAGAATATTAATAAATGGTGAATTTTAAAATGACTCCTTGTCTAGTTTCATTTGATTTTTACATCGCATTTTGATGTATTGATAACACTAGTAGTTATTTCTGCTGCTTGTGGTAAGCGCATGTCCATTATCTTTTGTCTGTATCTATGAAAAGCAGCCAAAATCCTAAAAATAAAATAGCGATAATAAACAAATGTTACTGTGTAGAAATGTTGTTTTCTTTCAAAACGGAGTTATTTTTCTGTGGTAACTGACAGAATGCCACAAATGTTGTTGATGGAGCTCAACTTGTATTGAATTTGGAACATTAAATACAGTGACATGCACACATTTAATAACACACTGTCAATCCTCAATCTTAAAACCCTTTAAAAATAATTATATCATGTTTTCCTACAAGGAGCTTTAACAGGAACACTAGTCTTTTCAGAGGAAGTCTTCTGTGGCTTTGGCATGGCTTTCTTTGTGGGTTTGCATCTCTTGAAGCTATTTGGTGACGTACTCGAATGAGCATTAAGATCATGATCAGTCTTCTTTAATTTGACTGCACCAGAGTGTGGCTTCTTGGGTAAAGCCGGTGGTTGCTGAAATCTAATCCAAACCTTCCCATCATTTGATGAGGGACGATTACGATGCATAGACTTTGAATGAGAGTTTGCAGAAACTGTGAGTTTTGTTACATCATCTAATATTGAATTACTGCCTTTAGTCCTCAAGTGTTCTGCCTGAGAACAAGAGCTTTCCACCTGTCTCAGACGATTGGCGCTTCGTACCAGAGCAGTTGCTGGACGAGATCTGACTGCCTTTCCTTGTTCTTTCTGTATAGTCGCAGTCTGAAGTTTCTCCATCTTTATCATGCGTGCCACCATAGCTGCAAGACAAGGGTCGGTTAAACAAAGTTTGTGCTGGCTCTCCAAATCATCCACTCTGGATAGCAACTGACTAAAGTCGAGATCTTTGAGTGGAAATGGAAGAACCTCAGGATACACTTGCTCTTCTTCTCCAGTCTCTGTCGGTTCTAGGTCTCTATCAAATGAGTCCGGCCTCAGGTCCAGTTCTACAGGAGTTTCCCATTTTAGTACAGGAATATTGTCTTTCTCTTGGTCAGAGAGGTCACTGTTTTCAGACTCAACTGACACCTGGCTGGATGTCTGTTTAGCTGCATTTGGTTCAAGAGGTTTATTAAGGGAATTGCTGATCTCATCTGGTCCTTCGTCTCTTGAAGAAACAGCGCAGCTCATCTGTATGGGGCGAATTTCCAGTGTTGGTCTGGTTTCTACCTCCGGTTTATGCTCAGAAATGTGTTCTTGTGTGTCCCAGAAGATTGGAGGCTGAAGACCAAGCCTCTGCCATCTCTGTGACAGCATCCTTAACTGGGTTTTATGATGTTGCTTCAAGCTGAAGAAAATAATTTTTACAAAAATAGCAATTATAAGATAAATATTTCCCTAGATGCCATTTAGCCTCTTCAATGGATATCCAAGCATTGTTGCATAGACTATCAGTTCCAGGTTGGCAAAATGTGAGAAGTGTAGTGTTTCAGCATGACACAAGGCAACATTCAGTTCAACAAAAGGTTAAGATTCCTGGCAAACATTGTAAGCCTCTGTGCCAAGTCCTGATCTACATTTCTAATGTATTAATTTGACTTTAAACACATCTGTAGGTAATAGAGCATCTGTAGCATATAATACTGCCACTGCCAGCGTAATTACTAATTAGTACTGAACCTATTGATTTTCCAAAACACTCAGATGAGTATATCTGGCTGGCAATACCTAATGGGTCAATTAGAAGTCAGTATCTACTTACACCTGGGATGATTTAGCTTGGCTGCAACAGGTGGTTTGTTCCTGTGCCATACAGGCATTAGAAATGCAGGCTGCTAAAGATACCTGCAAAATAAAATGCATTGGAACCTTTGTGATTTTCATAGAAATATACGATGTACATTGATGCTTCTTCCAAAACTTGAAGAATCCCTCCTTAAAGGGATAGTTCACCCAGAAATAAAAATGATCCCATAATTTACTCACTCTCAAGCCACCCAAGTTGTATATGACATTGTTCTTTCAGACTAGGGATGTGATGGTGAGGAGGCTTTTCAAATTGCTAATTTTAAAACAAAAGTAAAATGCACACGGCCACTCTGGCATTCATAACAGAGTGGTGCAGAGCAACGCGAGTGTTTTCAATAAATTCCTATGGAAGTTTAGCTTCCATAGGCATGAACTGAAAACGCGCCAGACTGGACACGCATCGTGAATGAATGACAGTGCGGCTGTGCTCATTTTAGTTTCAGTTTAGAATTAGCGCCAATTCCGGGGCGGGTTGCTTGAATTGTGGGTTCATTAGCCTATTATTCTTGATGAGAAACACAACAGCAAAATGACAATGACAAACTCACTTAAATAGGCACTACAACAAAGCAAATCTTCCACGATCATCTTGTCTGTCAGACTCTCGTTCAGCTCACGCTGTATTGAGCAGACACGTTCAGTTTTTAATTGTATTATCTGTTCTCTAACTGAACTAAATTATTTTATTACTATATAAATTAAAACGACGGTGGGGGCAGTGCCACAGTGGGCAAGTGATGTAACCGGTGTTTCACCGACTATCGCATCAAGCCTATTTCAGACGAATGCAATCAGAGTTATATTAAAAAAAATGTCCTGGCTCTTCCAAGCTTTATAATGGCAGTGAATGTCAGCCCAAAATTTTAAGTCCAAGAAAGTCCATAAAATAGCATCTATCCATCATAAAAGAGCATCCATCCATCATAAAAGAGCATCTATCCATCATAAAAGAGCATCCATCCATCATAAAAGAGCATCCATCCATCATAAAAGTGCATCTGTCCATCATAAAAGAGCATCCATCCATCATAAAAGTGCATCTGTCCATCATAAAAGTGCATCTATCCATCATAAAAGTCCATCTATCATCATAAAAGTGCATTTATCCATCATAAAAGTGCATCTATCCATCATAAGAGCATCCATCCATCAAAAAAGTGCATCTATCCATCATAAAAGTGCATCTATCATCATAAAAGAGCATCCATCCATCATAAAAGTGCATCTATCATCTATCCATCATAAAAGTGCATCTATCCATCATAAAAGAGCATCTATCCATCATAAGTGCATCTATTCATCATAAAAGTGCATCTATCATCATAAAAGTGCATCTATCATCATAAAAGAGCATCTATCCATCATAAGTGCATCTATTCATCATAAAAGTGCATCCATCCATCATAAAAGTGCATCTATCCATCATAAAAGTGCATCTATCATTATAAAAGAGCATCTATTCATCATAAAAGTGCATCCATCCATCATAAAAGTGCATCTATCCATCATAAAAGTGCATCTATCATTATAAAAGAGCATCTATTCATCATAAAAGTGCATCCATCCATCATAAAAGTGCATCTATCCATCATAAAAGTGCATCTATCATTATAAAAGTGCATCTATCCATCATAAAAGAGCATCCATCCATCATAAAAGAGCATCTATCATCATAAAAGTGCATCTATCCATCATAAAAGTGCATCCATCCATCATAAAAGTGCATCTGTCCATCATAAAAGTGCTCCACACAGCTCCAGGGGGTTAATAAAGGCCTTCTGAAGCGAAGCAATGGATTTGTGTAAGAAAAATATCCATATTTAAACCTAAAAACATAAGTAAAATATCTAGCTTCTGGCAGACCACCTTCTGCATTCAACTTACGCAGAAAGTGTAGCACCTCTCGCAGTTCAAAACATTTGCGCTACGTCCGACGTCAGTGTCGCACGATGTTACACTTTTTCTGTAAGTTGAATACAGAAGGTGGTCCGCCAGAAGCTAGATATTTTACTTTATAATGTGTTAAATATGGATGGATGCACTTTTTTGGGCTTCAAATTTTGGGCTGCCATTCACTGCCATTATAATTCTTGGATTAGCCAGGGCATTTTTAATATAACTCTGATTGTGTTCGTCTGAAAGAAGAATGTCATACACACCTAGGATGACTTGAGGGGGAGTAAATCATGGGATAATTTTCATTTTTGGGTGAACTATCCCTTTAAGCCTATTATAAGTGTTTATATTTAAGACCTGACGGGATGGTTTTCCCAGCAAATTTGCGAACTCTAATGCGTGTCTCATATCCGTAAATAGAGGACAGTTGCTCCGGCTATTTTGACGTGTGTATGGTTTAGGAGTGGCATAGGTTAGTTAGTCACAATGAGTGAGAAAGGATGACATGGAGCACCTAAATTGACTCGTGCCTCCAGGGAATCACTCGTTAAAAAAAAAAAAAAAAAAAGAAACAGAACATAGGAGAGTCTGCTGACAAAAGGAGAATGTGACAGAGCTCATAATAAAAATGAGAATCAACATCAGCTTGGCATTCCAGAGAGGGATTTAAAATGTTGTAAAGCGATGCGGATTCTATTCTATCTATTGTGAAGGGTCTTTTCATCACGGTTGTTGTAGGGCTGTGCTGTAGTCTACGTGTCTATTAATGGGTATAGCTACAGTAATGTTTTCATCTAGTCAGCTTGAGATCATTTCCATCCAAACGAGTTATATCTCTTAAGCCTAGTAGTGAATCATCTCTCTCTCTCTTTTTAGTTATGAGAAAGAACCAGAGCCAAAGCTCAACCAAAACAATGTTATTTTGCAAAATGCATCAGTTTTGTGTTTTAACCACCAGGGCCAAAAGTTACATAGTGTGTGTATATATATATTTATATATATATATATATATATATATATATATATATATATATATATATATATATATATATATATATATATATATATATATATATATATACACAAATATATTTGTTACTGAATGTCACAACTTTAAAAATAACTTTATTACTTTTAATTAGTCTTTTAAACCAGTTGATCTTAACCTCCTCAGCTCTGGGACCATTTTTGGGGATTTCCGCCTGGATTTAGCCTCCCCAAATTGAAAAGCTTCCCATACACACATACAGTGGTCTCTAAATACACACTTTTGGTGTAATTTTACAGGAAACCCTTTGAAGTTACATAAAACACTGCTGAAAGAGATAAACATGTAAGTATATGTTATCTGAGCTGTAATAAACATTTTTTTTGTTTGTTTGTTATAAATTCATTTTTGACAGTGTGTAACTCAGGCCCTGTGTGCTCTAGCACCCTGCAGACAGTTTTGGCTGTTTCCACTAGATGGCAGCAAATACTGAAAAAAAAAAAAAAAAAAAAAAAAAAAAAAAAAAAAAAAAGATTTTTGTCTGTATGTTGGTGTATGCAAGATTTATTCAAATGGATATTAAGGGAGGAATATTACCTTTTTCATGTAATTTCCGCCAACCCAAATCTCCCCATATACAGTGGTATAAATGCAATATCCCAGTGTCAACAAAATTATTTTTCCAGTGTTTGCTGACATATGCTGGAAACAGCCAAAACTGTCTGCAGGGTGCTAGAGCACACATGACCTGAGATATACACTTTCAAAAATCAAAAATGTATATTATATACAAAATTTATAACCAAACAATCAAAAAGCGTCTCTTTTGGCAAAAAGCGTCTATCTCTTTCAGCAGTGTTTTATGTAACTTCAAAGGGTTTCCTGTAAAATGAAACCAAAATTGTGTATTTAGAGACCACTGTATGTGCGTATGGGAAGCTTTTCAATTTGGGGAGGCCAAATCCAGGCGGAAATGGTCCCAGAGTAATGTAGTGTAAATGAGTTACTTTGTGTAAAATAAAAGCCAAAGTGATGCATATCTCCAGAAAGCAGACATTCTAAGGTCAGAGCTCCTCTACAGACATTTCAAATTTGAAGTATATACTTGATGATGTCATTCCGGACCCACGTCCAGGCATTTTTTTGTATTCATTCTGAACAATATTTCTATTGTTTTACCATTTCAAATGTATAAAACTTTCTTTTTGTGAAATACTTCTTTAAATGTGTGCTTTTATTTATTTTCATTTATTTATTTATTGTTAAAATAAAATAAATGCCACTTGGTTTGCTACCTTGTCATTCAATGCATTGACATTCAGCCATTTGTAAGTGTCGAGTAATATATTGAATACATTTCGGAGCCACTGTACAGGGCAGGCGTAATCTAAACTAATTTTAAAAATGATATAAAAACAGAATAATACTCAAGTTACACTGGCAGCTCGAGTAACTAATAGCAGAAGAAATACTATCATGATACCTGTTGTGCGTTCACTACCACAGACGTGCAGACTTTCCAGTCCATGTCCTGAGTAATGTAGACGTCCTGTGAACACAGAATATTCAAACAAGAGTGTCAACAGAAAAGGGATATGTCATCTAAAGTTACCTCTGGACACCGTCTAGTTATATGTAATATGAAATCATTTCACTTGCAGAGATATCTGTTTATTAATAACTGAATGTTAAGTTTCAAAGCTTAAAACAAGACATCTGCTTGATGACTATGATAAGATACTACACAAGGCTAAGGTTTTGTTTCTTTTGGGTCCAATATAAGAGTAATTTTTTATAAGAATAAACTCCTTACCTTATCACACTCTTCCGACGGAGATGCACTTGGGATGAAACAAGTTGTCCAGATAAAACATCCTTAAAGTCTGCAGAAGTGAAGCGTACTCGTGCTCTCTCCTCCAGGTGGAGGTGTGCGCTCTGCCACAAACCTGCTCTGGAACCGCCAGCTACACTAAAAACCTACACCAAGCCAAGTTCCCTGGACTAATAAAATGATGCACTATTGGAGCTCCATTAAACACCATTCAAACTTTGGATTTGTGGATCATTGTTTAAGTGTCCCACTGGCACTTTCAGAACGTTTGGCAGGTCAGCGATGATGTCACGCCAATATTTACATACTGACATGTGATTGGTTTTTATGTTTTCATCTATATCTACATCTAAGAGATCTACATCTATTTAACCGTTAATATCACTCAACACACGGTAGGCGCGGTACTCTGGTTGGTACGAGCCATTAACATTATGCGCCTTCCAGCTGTTTGTATCCCCTGTGCTTCCCATAGAACATTCATAGATTCTAATTCACTACCAGTTAAATTTCTTAAAGGGATAGTTCACCCAAAAATGAAAATTATCCCATGATCTACTCCCCCTCAAGTCATCCTAG
Source organism: Paracanthobrama guichenoti (assembly GCA_018749465.1). NCBI lineage: Eukaryota > Metazoa > Chordata > Actinopteri > Cypriniformes > Gobionidae > Paracanthobrama > Paracanthobrama guichenoti. The sequence continues at coordinate 18,949,293 of CM031944.1, read as the reverse complement.
GTGTGTATGACATTCTTCTTTCAGACGAACACAATCAGAGTTATATTAAAAAATGTCCTGGCTCTTCCAAGCTTTATAATGGCAGTGAATGGCTGTTTCTGTTTTGAAGTCCATAAAAGTGCATCTATCCATCATAAAAGTGGGGTTAATAAAGGCCTTCTGAAGCGAAGCGATGCGTATCCATATTTAAAACTTTACAAACTGTAATTTCTAACTTCTGCTAACTGTCGTACATGCGTTCACGAGAGACTGGCGTTCCAGCGTATGACGTAGGACGCAGGCGTGGCGTAAGATCCGCTGACGAACGCAGAAGCGCAGAGGATAGAGCAAAACAAAACTTGGCATATTCTCACCGGAGCGTCCTACGTTATACACTGGAGCGCCAGTCTCTCACGAACACGCGTGCGACAGTTAGCAGAAGTTAGAGAATATAGTTTGTAAAGTTTTAAATATGGATGTTTTTCTTACGCAAACGCATCGCTTCGCTTCAGAAGGCCTTTATTAACCCACGGAGCTGTGTGCACTTGCACTTTTATGATGGATAGAAGCACTACATTTATGCATTTGGCAGACGCTTTTATCCATTCAAGGTTGCATTGCATTCATGCACTTTTATGATGGATGGATGCACTTTTATGATGGATAGATGCACTTTTATGATGGATAGATGCACTTTTATGATGATAGATGCACTTTTATGATGGATGGATGCACTTTTGTGATGGACAGATGCACTTTTATGATGGATAGATGCACTTTTATGATGGATAGATGCACTTGGATAGATGCACTTTTATGATGGATAGATGCACTTTTATGATGCATAGATGCACTTTTATGATGGATAGATGCACTTTTATAATGGATAGATGCACTTTATGATAGACAGATGCACTTTTACGATGGATAGATGCACTTTTATGATGGACAGATGCACTTTTACGATGGACAGATGCACTTTTATGATAGACAGATGCACTTTTATGATGGATAGATGCACTTTTTTAATGGATGGATGCACTTTTATGATGGATAGATGCACTTTTATAATGGATAGATGCACTTTATGATAGACAGATGCACTTTTACGATGGATAGATGCACTTTTATGATGATAGATGCACTTTTATGATGGACAGATGCACTTTTACGATGGATAGATGCACTTTTATAATGGATAGATGCACTTTATGATAGACAGATGCACTTTTATGATGGATAGATGCACTTTTATGATGGATAGATGCACTTTTATGATGGATAGATGCACTTTTATGATAGACAGATGCACTTTTATGATGGATAGATGCACTTTTATAATGGATAGATGCACTTTTATGAAGTATAAGTAATATGGGCCGAATGTAATGTGGAAATGTTGGTGCGTGCGGCTTCATCCTCCATCACAAATAATGGAATGGCCATCTTCCAATACCCTCTCTCTTAATTTCTATGGATCTGCTGTTTTCATTTAGCAAGAGCAAGAATGCTATGGAAAAACGCATTTAAAGGCAAACAATTTATTTAATCCACTTTTTGTGGCTTTTAGTCCACTTATTATTAGTTTTATCACCTGTATGCCTAAACGCTGCTGTCAGTACAATAGCCCGTAAATTAAATTGCCCTTTTTCAAGATTGCAAAAATGTCCATGTTCATCACTAGGGGGAGTCATACAGACAAAAACAAACAGTGCTCTGACCAAAACACTTTGACATTTTAGATTGGATACGCCACAATGTATTTATATAATGTGTTTTAATATAATTATTTTAATGATTGCCTATGATAAAAACCTCAGAATGTTTGGTGATCGACAGACAGTGCCCACCACATGTCACACTTTAGAAAGAACATGGCTAGCATGTCTGCCACTTCCTGCCAGACAGACAGATTTAAGGTGTGCTTGTGCTAATGTGGTTATTTGACCTTGTCTACAATGGAACATTTTGATATTTAGCATGTACTGCAATGCCTTCTACATTTTTAATACAAATTTTTTAAAAGCCTACACTTCATATGACTATATTTTATTCAACAGTGTTTTTTTGTTTGTTTGTTTTGTTTTGTTTTTGTTTATTAAGTAGTAGACGTGGTAAGGATATTATACAACACAAGATTTTTTTAGCCACTGTGAAAGTTACAAAAGACCTTTTGCATCAGTTTGCATTTTAATAAACAGGTATTATGTGGAAATGTATGTGATTTTCTATGCCCCATCCTGTAGCTCTGTTGAATTCAAGGTACTTTTTAAGAGCATTGTGTGTTGATTTTTGAAATGCTATAGCGTGTGCAAGCACGTGTCTGTTTTCTATCTGTCTCCCCGCAAGACCCACAGAGAGTAAACCAGGCAGATAGTGTACGTCATAGTCCCAACGGTTCTCGCCACAGTACGCACTTGTGGCAATCTGCCAGACTCGAGAATCACAATTAAAACATCTTACTTACTCTCATGTCTATATTAATAGGCAGAGGTGTAAAGTATTTGAGTAAATGTAATTAGTAAGTATCTTTTTGGCTACTTTGTAGTTGTACTGAGTATCAAATATATTAGCAACTTGTGCTCTCTACTTGACTACATTTATGAATAAGTAAATGTGCTTTTTCCTCCAATACATTTGTGTTGAGTAATGCAGTTACACATTACATTTTGCATGGCACCTAACTTTTTCTGCAGCAGTTTGTTTCTGCTATAAAGAAGCAATATCGCCATCTAAGGGCATTGAAGGTACTATATATTGTGTGTTTTGCCTTTACTCACCCAAACTTTTATGTGAATGCGAGTGCATTAGCAGGGAGTTTCTGAATCGCAGGTGTTTGATTTATGAGATGAGTTCATGACTGACGTCCAGTGCAAGAAGCCTTTGACTATTTAATTTTACTCTAAACTTTACATTATTGTATTTATCCTCTATACTGACGAGACCTTTTTGAAGGATATTGATTTACCCGTGGCCTTTCTGTGCACTTGAGCTTAAACTGAGACTCGTGAGTTTGTAGATGTTTAAGAGGCTGTTGTGTCGACCTTGATTTACTGCAATATTGAGGTGTTCGGTTTTATTTAGATTTTAGAAAAACATGATTTCTTACAAATCAGTTTTCACTGGCGTGTCTCTCAGGTTTCGAGGACTAGTGCATCTATATTTATGAGTAAAATACTTAAGTACTGTTACAATCAGACACTTTAAGACTTTTACTCAGTTTGTATTGGAATGACTTGTTTGTATTTGTTCTGTGCTTCAAATTCAAGTTTAATTTGTTACATTATGTAAACAGGTCCGCTCCATGGACAGTGCAAATTTTAAAAACACAAGGAAGAAATTATGGATATAAAAAAAGTAGTCTATATCTGTAGAATTATAAATAATCAAGTCAAGAGAAAAAAGGTCTGGAATAAAATAATTGAAGTTTGGCACTTATAAATTGTGGTTAACAAATGTTGTATAATGTAAACATGTTATGACAGGTATTACACAGTATGCAAGTGCAGTGCTGTCTTGTTTATTGTGTACACGTGATGTTAAGTTTGAATGAATTAGTAAATGTGCTTAGAGTCCTGATCTGTACTTTTGCACGACTCTCTTTGCTTTTCATATGCTGTTCCCATTAGATGCACAGTTGCAGTCCCCTAAATAGAAACAGGATAGTGGTTGAAAGCTGGCGCAGGTGGTACTGGCTTTTTCATGTGAGCAGTTCAGGTCCTCGGAGATGTTTACTCCCAGTTCACTCTCTGAATCTTCATAAAGACATCACTTAGACTCCACTCGCCCATGTCTATATTATCATAATTTTGTGTAAAGTCATAGAGAGAGTTGAGTAAACTCAATTAGTAAGTTTATCTGAGGCCTGGCTACTTCCTCACCCAAGAGAGAAGACTTTCCATGTGAATGCGATATTAGCAGGGAACTTGTTGCTCTATACTTGACGTACATTTATGAATAGTGAAGTTAGTTCATGATGCATCTTGGGACGATAGGGCAAACGAGGTACAGTTTGAATGTTATAATGAGTTTTTATTGAGTCTTCAAAGACCTTCATGACTTTTTCTTTTACTGTAAAGCGAGGAATTAAAGATAGATGTAAACAATTTCTAAGCCCAGGCATTGAAGCTGTATTTATCACGTGATTTTATCTGAGTTTACTCTTGAGACCTTTTTGAGTGCATTAGCAGGGAGGTTTCTGCAGAGGATTTAGATCCAAAGAGCAGTGACCTCAGACCTTGCCACATAGATTTTGAGACTCCATGAGTTTTCTTTAACTGCTCGATGTCTGAGAGCTGACGATCTGTATTCATTCATATTCCCTGAATGGCAGCGTTGTGAGCAGACGTTCAAACCTAATTGAGTTTGTAATGTTTAAGAGGCTGTTACAACGTCCTCGACTGAACTTGATTTTTAGAGAAGGATTTTGACTCAGGTGTTGGAGGAGGTATTTATTTAGATTTTAGAACTGAGCTTCGTGACAGTGTGTGATTTCTTACAAATCAGATGTTTTCACTGGCGTGTCTCTGCAGGTAGGCAGATTGATTGTTAAATTCCAGATTTTAGAGAAAACTAGAGAATCAGTTTGCACTGGCGTTGATCATACTCCACAGGTACTGCGCCGGCTGTTCTGTCCATGAAGTTCTACGGTGCATCGTTGAACCTATATTCAGTGTGAGTAAAATACTGGCTCTAAAATATCTTATTATCCAAGGATTGAACTAAAATGCTACAATCAGACACTTTAAGACTTTTACTCAGTTTGTTTTTGGAATTGGTGACTTCAAGGGCCAAGAAGATCTTAACTTGTATTAGAGCTGTCGTAGTAGATCAATTTCACTGTAGAAAGAATCTGTACTTTTATCTGTACTTTTACTCAAGTGTGGTTTACAGGTACTCTTTACACCTCTGTTAATAGGCCTATGCTTGGATACACAGTCAGAAAAGTGCTAAAATTGTCCCTTGGCCTTGTCACTGAGTATGGAAGCTTATGGGTAGCGATATTCAATTTGAAATGTAATATGCAAAATGGCAATGCAATAAAATGTACATTTTCAATACCAAATGTGCAACGTTTGGAGCATAATGCTAATTCAAATTCAATAATATTTAATTTACATTTTATATCTCCTACACTAGTGTTAACATATAATTCAAATATATATTTTAACGTTTTATAAGATGCAAAATTCAGTCCCTGGACCGCCCTGTCAATCATTGCATCAAGGCGGGGCCAGGTGTTGGAAACATGGCAAAGATGATTTTAAACATTATTTACAGTTATTTGTTCTATTAATAATAATAGAAAGTATATGCCATTTTGCATATTTAATTTCAAATTGAATATCGCCACCCATACGCTTCCATACTGAGGCAGTATCCTCAAAGTTTCAGTACCTTATTTACCCATACAGGGTGCATTTTGTGGGAACTGCACCAGTGATAAGCTGTTCTGGACATTTTTCCACATTTTTAACTATTTTGTACCTCCCAGTGATATCAATGTGTGTTTATGCATATGTGTTTGTATAAGAGAAAGGAACAAGACTACAATTAAGAAGCCTGTATATCAGGTTTTATTTACATTTTGTATTTAATAAACTGTTAATAAACTCAAAATGAGCAGCAAATACTTATACACATTATGTTTGGTGTAACATGAAAACAATACATATACAAAACCCTGAATGTACATGAACAAAGTCATGAACAGAACATTCACAGCTATACTTCTGCAGCAATTAAAGACAAAAAAACAGCATCATAAAATAACTTTTTTTCTTTAGAAGAAACGCACATTATTCAGTGCTCATATATAACAAATCATGTTGTTACACAACATTTTATGGAAATATTAATGCTGAACAATAGATGGAAAATATTATAACAGTTAAATGGGCAAATCAGTCCCTGCCGCAGCACTGTTCATACTGTATATACAGTATACAATTATTTAATCAGGATTTTACATTCATGTTTGACATTTAGTCAAACATAGAGAACTTTTGTTTTGCAATATTCAAGGTTGCAGCCATCTCAGTGTGGTGAGCAGGTTACTTCACCCTCCACCAGACAGCATGTTTTCAAGCATGCAAAGAGCTCTTAGGGAACCTTGAACTTCTGTTTTATAACTCAGATGCCAGCATCTGCAGCAAAACAAAAGCTTTTGCTAAGCAAGCCTCACTAACAGAGTTCTGACACCGTTTACAATGAGAGCGCATTGGTGGTGTCTGTGTCCGACATAACAGATGGGCGGTGATGGCTTCCCGACAACAACTTGGAGCTCTTGACAGTTGGACAACAGCCAAGGTTGTGGAAAATTCGGATCACATCTTTTCGGAAACGCACTCCAACGAAGGCGTAAAGGAACGGGTTTAGGCAGCTGTGCATGTAGGCGAGACTCTTCAGAACTTGGCTGGTGATGTCAAAGCGCTGGACCTCTTCACAGTTTGTAATTGTCAAATTGGCTGCCTGAGTGGCATCCAAGACCAACATGCTGTTGTACGGGAGCTGAGAGATAACAAACACCGTCACAACTGCCAGGATGACCCGCATGGCCTTGTGCTTCTGGAAGTTTCTCGTCTTGAGCAAGGTGCGGATGATGTTGGTATAGCAGAAGATCATCACTATGAGAGGGATGCAGAAGCCCATGCAGATCTCGAGAGCCAGGACCAGTATTTTAGTACGGTTGTTTTCATTGTTCCAGTAGACCATGGTGCAAAAGTGATTGCCCTCATCGTCTTCTTTTGATCGGGCAAAGAGAAACTCTGGGATGGACAACAATGCCGCCAGGATCCAGACTAACACACAAATTAGCTTGCTGTACAACAGACGAGTCCTCTTGGAGTTTTGAGCCTTGGTAGTCTGGACAATCACTATGTAGCGGTCGACACTGATGCAGGTAAGTAGAAACATGCTGCTGAAGAAGTTGATTTTGTAAATGGCAGAGACGATTTTGCAGAGAGCTGAGCCAAAGGTCCAGCCGGAGAGGGAATCGGCGGCCCAGAAGGGCAGCGTGCAGAGGAAGAACATATCTGCCAGAGCCAGATTCAGTAGATAAACGTCCGTCATCGCCTTCAGGCGGTTTGGGAAGTGTGTGTATATCCAGACCACCAGAAAGTTGCCAATGGCTCCCAGAATGACAATTATCCAATAGAAAGCAGGTTCATAGTAGCTTCGAAACTGTCGCACTGCCGACCTGTCACACACTGACCCATCCTCATAATCACCCATAGTTGTGGAAGAACCTTCATAATCCTGTGAAATATAGCAAAGCATGTGTCTTACTTAGCTTTTCGTTTTTTAACCCCGATAATGTGCATTTAAACCACACTTTGTTGATGTTAAAGATGCAGACAAACATGAGACAGAGTTTTCAGCACGCGCTTAATGTAAATATTCAGAAATCACTTACATATTCTGAAATCATATTCTCAGTGAACGTGGTCGCAAACTCGGTTACGTTCATCGTTGATCTCTGTTCTTAAAAAAGTAAAAAAAAAAAAATTATAATTCAATATACAAAATACTCATTAACAAAGATATCACACTTAAGTACACTAAATATTATATTCATAAATATCAACAACAACAATAACAAAAAGGTGCATGTCATTAATCAGTCTTTTGAATTGTTCCTTTACATACTCTAAAACATCTATTGATGTATAGGCAGTACTTACTTTACTATCTTGGAGAAAAAAAGAGACTAGTAATAGAGATGAGCTGCTGTCTGCTGCCTTCCCGATCACTAAGATCACTTTCACGCTGTTTTTGGCGCCGTCTGGAAAACGTCTGTTTTGCAGAAGCTTTTAAGGTCTGAGGTTTAACCACAGTGACGCACAAGAAGCATGAACTCTTTTCACACTTTTTTTTTTCCCTCTTACTGTCACCTCCAAACAACTGCCAGATCTCAAATGTTTATTATGAGTCAATTTTACACATAGTACAACGTAAAAGAGTTTGTTTTTATTTTTTTACATTTTTGGAAATGCCTCGCTTGATCTTTGATTGATTGAGTTTTTATCTGTGTTCATCAGTGTTATCTGTGGTGAAACATAATTGCATGCAAAGGACTACAATGGGTTTTGCAGTCATGCTACTCAAAATAAAAATGGCACCTCTACCAACACCTTAACTAACTTTTCTGTATGCAGAGCGAATGCCTTGCCTTATGCATGCCATATGTATACTGGACATCCAGGAAAGAATGTTGGTCACTCATTTCTATTATTAGATATTTTTTTCTAGATTTTGAAACTACACTGAACTCGTTTTCAACTCAATTTGAGTAACACTGGTATTGTCATGATTGCCAAGAAAAAGAGAAAGAAAACAGGGAAGCACCTGTAACTGTATCATCTTCTCTTTTTCACTGTTTTCCAAGGTTTGTTTGTCACTGTGGTCAGTCACTTTGACCTAACATGATAGGATCCAGATTCTTATCAGCACGTAAAACACTAATCATTCATTAGTCGATGAATTAGAGCAATAGCTTACACAGCAACCTCTTTACCAGCAATTTACGTAATACAGCTGATACATCAAAACTTCTGCCCCTGGCTATGCATCAATAACATTTAAAGTTTTATCATTACTAACCTTTAATTGCTTTAATTTGTGTTTTTTTTTGTTTTTTGTTTTTTTTTACACGTCATCGTTGCATGTATGGTTCCTTGCTCAAGTGTGAATCTTCGTGCCCCAGACATCCTGTTTATCGTTAATACTGTCTCACCAGACACTTATTACACTTATTTTTATGTGCACTATTAGGCCATATCCTGTGGACAAAGGACAAATTTCCTCTTTATCGCACGCCAATCACACTACAGCACATTCTCACTTGGAGTAAATATAAATATAAACTATTATTTCATATAACAGTGTAAGTTAATAAACAACCATGACGCTTAGCATAGATATGCAAGGTTTTTAGGTCATGCTGTTGGAACGGCTTCTCAAAACAAGTAGTTTTGGGTTATCTTGGATCTGTTGCTGCCATTGCTGAATGCAATACTGGTTGCTCAATTCACAAGCTCATCTTATCGCTTGTTTCCAGGCATGATTGACAGTGACAAGATCAAAAACGAGGAGACACAAACAACGTGAAATAAATATACAACAGCTGGGGCAGGACACTAAAAGGACTTAAAAGGACATCTTCATACCTTATTTACCCCTTAAAGGGTCATAGTAGAACCATAAGGTATGTATTGTTACTCTAAGGTAATAGTATGCTTTTAGGCATGTGGTAAAAAAAAAATTCTGTGTGTATATGTGTCTATAATTAAACCCAGGTGACATTTACGCAAGCCAACCATAAATTGTTCCTCTTTCTTTAGTTTCCAGTGACCAGGTCAAACAAAATACATGCACACACATATGCATATGCACAGTTTATCTCTGAGTTAGGCCTTCCTCAAACTGTGGTTCGTGCCCTGATTGGTTGAAACTCGAAAAACCGTTGAGGAGGTATCATATGATTCATGTTAGACTGCCTCCAAAACCCTTTCAATGTGCTAAAAACTTTTGCAGCTTCCTTATCTGTAGGTTATTCCAATAAACTGAGGACTGTTACAAAGTGATCAATCACAAGCTTGCTTTAAATCAGTGCAAGCTGATGTGAAAGTCAGATCGATTTAGGTGGCGCCCCTCGTGGGTACGTTCATGTCAAACCTGCATAACCTAGCAACGGCTGTGGCATGACAGATGAGGACAAACATGCCATTTAGTACCTTGTACTACTGAGAACATTCTGCGGTAAACATTTGCACGACATGCTAAGACCACAAGGTTATATAGAGGAACAAGGCACAGACAATGCATACACCCCCAGAACTGTTACTCTGAGTGTGGAGGGTTTATTTATTCATTCATACCTGTTTACAGAAACCAAAAAATGCATATTAATACTATTATGTGACATATGCGATGAGGCCAGGAAGATTTCAGGTTGTTAGCTGGATGTTAGCTGCCATGCTTTGTCTATTTTAGTCATTCACTCTTTTTGTTTTCCTAAGTTTGATTTGAGGTGTAGGCCTGCATGGTGGCTTTGTTTGTTTGAGTGCCTTCGTTTCTATTGTACCCTTCTAAGTCACATGATGTTTTGAACAGTGTCATGAGCCCTGTGGTATCACAGTGGTAAAGTGAAAAATTAAAATAGAAAAAAAGTGAGAAAAACAAATGACATGATAGGAGCGTGATTTCACAAAGTGTGACTTCCTCAATTTTTCGACAGAGCAACATGAGATCTTCTAACAACAACAACCCTCTGAGAGCAGCCATAAAAGACTTCTGAAGGACGTTTATAGCATCATTGTGTCTAAAGAAGATAAGCGTAGCTATGGGTGATTTCAAAGTGTTAAATTCACATGAATAAATCTGTTTTCTAAATACATGCTATGCGTGTATATGTTTTAGTTTTTTTTCTTTGAATTCGTCATAACTCAAAAGGTCATAACTGGACCTTCCAATGAAAATGACAGACTTCTCTCTGGTGATACCCAAAGTACTGTGTTAATATAAGGGAATTTTCCAGCTGTTTGTTTACATTGTGTTGTGTTTTAGGGTTAAGGAAATGTACTTTAATGTAAATTATTGTGTAATTATTGTGTACCGTTGAGCACTTTGAACTTTGAGTCCCTGTACTATGTATTTGACTCAGTTATGTAAATGAAGGTGCTTTTGTTGTATTTCATATTACTTGTTCAAGTTTGATACTGTCACCCTAAGTGAGATGTTTGTACGTACCTGTTGTCAATCTGGCATTCATTTTGAGCAACCGTGCAAATAAATACAATGATACAATTTTTCATGAGAATTTTTTGCAGTAAACCCTTATGGAAATATACTGCAAAATATAATGCAATAGGCCTATATTACATAATACATTTCCATATATGGGACACTAGTGCTTATATTTTTCAATGTACTGCAATATATGCATTGGCTATATATTGATACATATGAAATATTTAGAAATGAAGACAAAAATAGCATTACATGTAATATTCATTAAGTTTTATTCACTTTAAGTTTTGTCATCTAAAAGGGTTTCTGGTGTGTGTGAGTTTTTGGGGTTACCGTTGTGCTGAAGAGTGTGTGAGAGCCTGTGGTGAGGTTGACGATTGGCTGAACACCATTAAGACTATGTTATTATATTAAAAAGTAATGGCTGTGTTCTCTTCAACACAGCGATAGTCTCTTTGCTAAATATGCAGGTGTGCTTGTGCTATTGTTAACTAGCTTGAAAATATGAAACATTTATAATGCAAGTAAATATAAATGTAAGAAATATATTACATAAGATTTCATACGTTATGTTATATAAGTAAATATATAGTCACATATTTTTCAGTAGCAATTCCTTGTATTATTCAATATATTGTAATATACACCAATAACATAGCCTTATGACCACCTTCCTAATATTGTGTTGGTCCCCCTTCTGCTGCCAAAACAGCCCTGACCCGTCGAGGCATGGACTCCACTAGACCCCTGAAGGTGTGCTGTGGTATCTGGCACCAAGATGTTAGCAGCAGATGCTTTAAGTCCTGTAAGTTGTGAGGTGGGGCCTCCATGGATCGGACTTGTTTGTTCAGCACATCCCACAGATGCTCGATTGGATTGATCATGGGCACCCTGACTGGTCTGCGGCTAAGCAGCCCCACACGCAACAAACTGCGATGCACTGTGTATTCTGACAACCAGCATTAACTTCTTGAGCAGTTCCAGTTCTAGTAGCTCGTCTGTTTGATTGGACCACACGGGCCAGCCTTTGCTCGTGCATCAATGAGCCTTGGCCGCCCATGACCCTGTGGCCGGTTCACCACTGTTCCTTCCTTGGAGCACTTTTGATAGATCCTGACCACTGCAGACCGGGAACACCCCACAAGAGCTGCAGTTTTGGAGATGCTCTGACCCAGTCGTCTAGCCATCACAATCTGGCCCTTGTCAAACTCGCTCAAATCCTTACGCTTGCCCATTTTTCCTGCTTCTAACACATCAACTTTGAGGAGAAAATGTTCACTTGCTGCCTAATATATCCCACCCACTAACAGGAGCCGTGATGAAGAGATCATCAGTGTTATTCACTTCACTGGTCATAATGTTATGCCCGATCAGTGTATATTAACAATGTATTATTCTGTTATATCATTAAATATATTGATCATTCATATACATGGAAATATATTTTCTTTCCGTAAGGAAACTTATGATACTGAATGCCTTAGAATGATATATTATATTGAGAAAAACAAAACACCCAGATTTCATCATAAATGCAGCTTTATTGACTAAACAGCAAACGGGACTCCACACATTTGGGCCAGGGGTCTGCATTCATCAAGACTGCATTGACTGGATGCCTCCCAGAATTCAAGAGGATTCAGTATCATCTGCATCAGAGATGACTGATGTCTCTGTGTAAGAAAAATAAGGGAAGTCATGCTGACATTGTTCATGACTAGTACAGTAAAGTCACATGGCATTGACTAATGGATTGCACAAATAAAAGTTCACTTCAAATCAAACAGTGGATATTATTGCGCACATACCAGTAATAATTTCTTTGATCTTTATTTGACCGGCTGTTGGTAGAGAAAAAGAGACAATGGAATAAAGACACACACAGTAATAAACAGAGAGAGATAGAGAGAAAAGAACAAGGGATGAGCACTATTATATTTATAAACCTGAAGCAGTTTCTGTCCTACACTGCCTTTGCATGTTATAGTAAAACTTGCCTGTCAGGATGTATCTAGTTTGTATGTCCTTTGGGGCAGGGTTATGAGGGGAGTCCTGGGGGGTGCTGGTGTGGGGCAAAGCCCTCCCTACAGGATGGAAAGTTGCAGATGAGAAAGGGCCCCCCCTCCCCATGCCCCTGGACTGTTCTTTTCAACAAAAAAAAGCCTATCATCAAAACCATTTTCATTGTATGTATATGTTATGGATGAATGCACTGTTTTCCTCATAATTCCTTTTGCTGAACTAGTGAAAGCCAGAAGTCAACAACATGTCACTTGATCATGTGGATAAAAAGGGAAAAGAGAATGATCATCCTATCCACTTTGTGACAATTTGTGTAGATGTAGGGTGTTTAAAATGATAGTTCACCCAAAAAGAAAAATTCATATATTCACCCTCATGTTTTTGCTAAATCATAAGTGTCTACTTTTTCCAATGGAGCACAGAAGTGAACTTTTGAAGATTATCTTATTCACTCTTTAAATATTATTAAAGTGAATGAGGACTGTGTCTATATGACTTGATACTAGGGGTGTAACGGTACACGTTAGTGCTGTAGTACTCGAGACCGGTCTTAAGACCATTTTTTAAGGTATCGGTCTTGTCTTGGCCTCGACCACATTTGTACTCGTTCTCAGACTTAGAGGACTCTGGATTGCGTTTCAAGACCGGTCAAGACCATAACTGCTGGGATATCACTAAATTGCCGGTGCATTTATTTATTAACATCATTAATGTGATTGGATGTATAACTTACCGGTTCAGAATCAATCAATAACTTATTTCTAATATGATTTATTTATTGTGCCGATTCAGAAATTAATTAGGGATTGTGTCAAAAATGTCACCAAAATTTATGCAAATGGTCACAAAATTCAAGATATTGTTGCAAAAGGTTCTTGTATGAGAGCTGGATTTATAACATGTGATATAATTAAGCAATATCACAAGAGCAAGAGAGCTGTTTTCACAAATTTGAGCATGACTGCAAATGTGATATTCCCTTGAAAAAACATTAAATCATCTGTACATTATTTATGCATTTGTAATTTACCAATTCAGATGCATCTTCTGTACCACCTCTGTTGTGCAAAGATGAATTTTGTTGTTAATGGTTTAATTTGATTGGTAACAGCTCTATATAGTGTCTTATTCTAATTACATTTATTATAAGTGATTTATTATATGTCATTTCTCAGGTGGTAATGTGGATCTTTATGAATTTAAGGAGTGCTGGTCTGGTCTTGGTCTCAACACACATTGGTCTTGGTCTCGGATTAGGTGGTCTTGACTACATCACTAGTACACATATTCGTACTGAACCGTTTTTGTACAGGACTTCCGGTACGGTGCACATGTGTACCAAACGGTACCGAATGCAGTCTTTAACAGTTAACAGTAGGCTTGTTTTGCATGCGGAACATAGTTCCCACAGGAATATATTAAGCATTTTGTCCATTTCATCACGAAATTCTTACGATAAATGCCGTTTCTTTTGACGCTCTTTAATGTGGCGTGACAGATCTCTGTATAACCACATCAGTTCAAGCAGTGACGCAGCGAGTGAGCGCGATCATCTCGTCATAGTCAAAGAATAAACATGAATGAACATCTGAAGGTGTGTTGAGGATGCATCACAACTTACTGAAACGCATCATATGTGGTGTAATCGCTCAATCAGTGTTTCAACGGCGGAAAGACGTCAATAAAACAGCTTGAGAACAATGTCCCGTAGCATCACATTTCCCTCAGGAGTCCTTCAGTGTCCACAGCTGTGAGTTCACTAGAGAAATCAACTCTTTCACTGAATATATGACCTATATTAGCCGTTATATTCATTATATTCTACTGAACCTGTTACTGATGTCTGGATTATTAATGTGGGTTTAAATTAATCTGTCATGAAAATGATTATATTTCAACAACGAACTGGAGTAAAAACATCATTTTATAATTAGATTTAGAAGTTAATGCAAAAACTGCCTTTACATGTTTGCACACAATGTGTTATTTGAGTGTTGATTATTATATCTAAACATAAACAGCAGCTGGATTTAGGCTAATAGTTTGGGCTCTGTTGGTAACCTTTAATATTATAGTAATGTGTGAGTAACGGCTCCCTATAGTTTACAGCATTATCTTTAAGAAACGTTTAGTTATAATTTAATTCATGTAAGGACAGACAGAATTTTTTAATAAAAATAAATTATTAAATAAATATTTAGTTTTCTCTCCTCTGCTGTACCGAACCGACAGTTTTGTGTACCGTTACATCCCTACTTGATACCATATTGCAGCCATTAATAATTATTTTGATAATCCTTTTACATCAATTGGATCCAGTTCACAAACCTGTCTAAATGATTCACTCACACACTCGGAAAGATCCAGTCCTCACTAAAGCAATGATGCTGTTAACAACTCATTAAAGGGGAAGATTATCAGTGAATACCTTTTAATAACTGAACGGAAGGTAGAACGTCATAAAGTGTATAAATGATGACAGAATTTTGAAACGTTGAAATCTATCTCTCTCATCTCAGATAGCAAGGAGATCTTTCTGTGTCATCTTCATTACCAAATTCAAACTCATACGTGTACTAACATTCTATTGGTTTGAGCAGTCAGGCGAAGTGTACGCTCATAACCGTTATGTTAACAGCAGCCAAGCAAACACTCAATAAGATTCAACCGTCTGACCACAGAAGGTTTCCAAGTTAGTCAGGAAACTCCCTGATGACTGTCCCTAATGCTTCTGATACCATTGTTACTGTGGGTCCTTGCAATTTGTTAAACTTGCATCAGCTTTTGGTTTCCGTTTAATCAAAGGTATTGAAACTACAAAAGCAGTTCTCACCTGAAAAACCGTAGGACGACTCTGTGAACTCAGGCACCCTGAAAGTTAAACAGTACGAATGAAAAAAAAAAAGAAAGAAAGAAAGAAAATGCAGCAAACAACGCAAATCTAAAAACAGTCCTTGTATATTTATAACCCAAAACTGTATAAAGGTAGTTGACTTGACATTTCTAGCAGTTTTATAAGTATATAATGTGTTATGCTAACTCTTTCCAATCTCCAACACTTTGGTATTTATGATATCAATCAACTAATTTCAACTACAAACCATCACTGCCATTTAAAATGTGATTATGGTGGAAAAACCTGAGCTAAAACAGACAATTTTCCTTGTTCTGTACATACACTATATTGCCAAAAGTTTTGGGACGCCTGCCTTTACATGCACATGAACTTTAATGCCATCCCATTCTTAATCCATAGGGTTTAATATGGAGTTGGCCCACCCTTTGCAGCTATAACAGCTCCAACTCTTCTGGGAAGGCTTTCCACAAGGTTTAGGAGTGTGTTTATGGGGGTTTTTGACCATTCTTCTAGAAGCGCATTTGTGAAGTCAGGCACTGATGTTGGACGAGAAGGCCTGGCTCGCAGTCTCCGCTCTAATTCATCCCAAAGGTGTTCTGTCGGATTGAGGTCAGGACTCTGTGCAGGCCAGTCAAGTTCCTCCACACCAAACGCGCTCATCCATGTCTTTATGGACCGACGCTTTGTGCATTGGAGCACAGTCATGTTGGAACAGGAAGGGGCCATCCCCAAACTATTCCCACAAAGTTGGGAGCATGAAATTGTCCAAAATGTCTTGGTATGCTGAAGCATTAAGAGTTCCTTTCACTGGAACTAAGGGGCCAAGCCCAACCCCTGAAAAACAACCCCACCCCATAATCCCCTCTCCACCAAACTTTACACTTGGCACAATGCAGTCAGGCAAGTACCGTTCTCCTGGCAACCACTAAACCCAGACTCATCCATGGGATTGCCAAACAGAGAAGAGTGATTGGTCACTCCAGAGCACACGTCTCCACTGCTCTAGAGTCCAGTGGCGGCGTGCTTTACTCCACTGCATCCCACGCTTTGCATTGCACTTGGTGATGTAAGGCTTGGATGAGCTGCTTGGCCATGCAAACCCATTCCATGAAGCTCTCTACGCACTGTTCTTGAGATCATCTGAAGGCCACAGGAAGTTTGGAGGTCTGGAGCTACTGAGTCTGCAGAAAGTTTGCGACTTCTGTGCACTGTGACCCTCAGCATGCGCTGACCCCGCTCTGTGATTTTACAAACCCGATTCCAAAAAAGTTGGGACACTGTACAAATTGTGAATAAAAAAGGAATGCAATAATTTACAAATCTCATAAACTTATATTTTATTCACAATAGAATATAGATAACATATCAAATGTTGAAAGTGAGACATTTTGAAATGTCATGCCAAATATTGGCTCATTTTGGATTTCATGAGAGCTACACATTCCAAAAAAGTTGGGACAGTAGCAATAAGAGGCCGGAAAAGTTAAATGTACATATAAGGAACAGCTGGAGGACCAATCTGCAACTTATTAGGTCAATTGGCAACATGATTGGGTATAAAAAGAGCCTCTCAGAGTGGCAGTGTCTCTCAGAAGTCAAGATGGGCAGAGGATCACCAATTCCCCCAATGCTGCGGCCAAACATACTGGAGCAATATCAGAAAGGAGCTTCTCAGAGAAAAACTGCAAAGAGTTTGAAGTTATCATCATCTACAGTGCATAATATCATCCAAAGAGTCAGAGAATCTGGAACAATCTCTGTGCGTAAGGGTCAAGGCCGGAAAACCATACTGGATGCCCGTGATCTCCGGCCCTTAGACGGCACTGCATCACATACAGGAATGCTACTGTAATGGACATCACAACATGGGCTCAGGAATACTTCCAGAAAACATTGTCGGTGAACACAATCCACGTGCCATTCGCCGTTGCCGGCTAAAACTCTTATAGGTCAAAAAGAAGCCATATCTAAACATGATCCAGAAGCGCAGGCGTTTTCTCTGGGCCAAGGCTCATTTAAAATGGACTGTGGCAAAGTGGAAAACTGTTCTGTGGTCAGACCAATCAAAATTTGAAGTTCTTTTTGGAAAACTGGGACGCCATGTCATCCGGACAAAAGAGGACAAGGACAACCCAAGTTGTTGTCAGCGCTCAGTTCAGAAGCCTGCATCTCTGATGGGATGGGGTTCATGAGTGCGTGTGGCATGGGCAGCTTACACATCTGGAAAGGCACCATCAATGCTGAAAGGGATATCCAAGTTCTAGAACAACATATGCTCCCATCCAGACGTCGTCTCTTTCAGGGAAGCCCTTGCATTTTCCAACATGACAATGCCAGACCACATACTGCATCAATTACAACATCATGGCTGCGTAGAAGAAGGATCCGGGGACTGAAATGGCCAGCCTGCAGTCCAGATCTTTCACCCATAGAAAACATTTGGCGCATCATAAAGAGGAAGATGCCACAAAGAAGACCTAAGATATTTGAGCAACTGTAAGCCTGTATTAGACAAGAATGGGACAACATTCCTATTCCTAAACTTGAGCAACTTGTCTCCTCAGTCCCCAGACCTTTGCAGACTGTTAGAAAAAGAAGAGGGGATGCCACACAGTGGGAAACATGGCCTTGTCCCAACTTTTTTTAGATGTGTTGATGCCATGAAATTTAAAATCAACTTATTTTTTCCTTAAAATGATACATTTTCTCAGTTTAAACATTTGATATGTCATCTATGTTGTATTCTGAATAAAATATTGAAATTTGAAACTTCCACATCATTGCATTCTGTTTTTATTCACAATTTGTACAGTGTCCCAACTTTTTTGGAATTGGGTTTGTCCCAATTAATCCCACTAACAGTTGAACGTGGAATATTTAGTAGTGAGGAAATTTCAGGAATGGATTTATTGCACAGGTGGTACCTCGCTTCACTGAGCTCCTGAGAGCGACCCATTCTTTCACAAATGTGTGTAGAAGCGTCTGAATGCCTAGTGCTTGATTTATACACCTGTGGCCATGAAGGGATTGGAACACCAATTCAATGATTTGGAGGGGTGTCCCAATACTTTTGGCAATATAGTGTACATGTACATTTTAACCTAAGATCCTGGGGCCAGATGCATAAACTTAGCTTCTATGTTATGGCTGTGTCTTAATAACTAGTTTAACCAACTAGCAGTTATACAATAAGTAATAACTCAGATTCAGATTAGACCAAACTACCTTTTTATGTAACTGACTACAAAAAGTTAGGACCAATTTTGAAGAAAAACAATATTAGGTTATTAACTATTAAGACTAGTCTAAGATGTTTATGCAACCAGCCATACTGATGTTGAATTAATCATGACCATATTATATGTCAACTACCCATATGATTATGACATATTTACTTGAAGTCGTCTCCTTCCAGAAGCTTTCTGTAGGTGGAGATCTCAACATCCAGGGCGAGTTTGATGTCCAGCAGCTCTTGGTAGGCCAGGATCTGTTTGTGAAGGTCTGCTTTAGCCACCTCTATGGCTGATGTGAGGCTAGCAATCTGTGCCTGATACTCAGCAACACCCACACTGGACTGGGCCTGGGCTTCTGCCAAACTCTGCTCCAGAGTCATGTTCTGAAAAGATAAACAACAACGTCCTGTAAAAACACACAATTTTTACTCACCATGGCTTACTTCACAAGCAAATATTCTTCTTCATAGATTGCTGTCATGGTATGTTATGTTTCAAAGACTAAAGACCTGTTCACAAATGATAACTATAACAATATTAGCATCCACACCAATGGACGATAACATTTTGTTTACTATATGCGCTCAGCAGTTTTGTTGTCTGTCACTTTAAATGCTCAAGCAGGATAGATTCTGATTAGCTGTCACTGATTCCTATTGTTCATCAGCTGGGGGAAAAAATGCTCTGAAAGCACTGTAGTAGTTTTTGATAGTTATGCTATTTCATGCATTCTGACTTATTTACACTGTTAGAGTTGATTCTTCTGCTAAACATGGACAAAATTTCAAAAAATTAGTTGGACATATGATGGAGTATTTCTGTGCTAAATACACGTCTTCAGGATTAGAACAAGTTTCGGAAAGTTTTTTTTTCGAGTATGGCCCTGTATGAAGTCATAAAGGGAGGAATTCCTTGAATGGGCACTTCTCCCGGATGAGTGCGTGCACACACACACACACACACACACACACACACACACACACACATCATCCAGAGCGAGCGCAAGAGCGTGCCCATCAATGTGCTTCGTTCAGGTTATGGTAGCCGTCGGCAGCACTATCGTTTTGTTTTTAGACCACACAATCAAATGTCACTAAAGAAGTGTGTTTCTGGTTGTGAGGAAAAGATAACCTTGTTCAGCTTCCCAATAACCCAGCGTTAAGGAAACCGTGGATGCAGTTTGTTTTTCCGGAGCAGCAACAGAGTTCCCAGTCATGGTGTGTGTGTGTGTGTGTGTGTGTGTGTGTGTGTGTGTGTGTGTGTGTGTGTGTGTGTGTGTGTGTGTGTGTGTGTGTGTGTGTGTGTGTGTGTGTGTGTGCTCGTGACTCTTTAGCTCCGCCCACTGCACGCCTCCACGAGCTCGCTGCATGCTGTTTTCTGAAAGAATCGGTACAGTGTATCTGTCTTTAATAAATATGATAAAACTAAAGACTCTTGGGAGATATGAAGGATCAACACTACTCTATAGATACTCAAGATTAACATGAGACTGGCAGAAACTGTGTGTTATGTACCCTTTAATAAAACGTTATAGTTTTAGTTTGTTATCATTACAGTTATCGTCCTTGGTGTGAATAGGCTTTCATTTTTTTTTTTGCTTTTTGTTTAGAATGGTGTCATTGTCTTTTCATAGAATAATTGTACAACTTTACCGTACGGCTATATATGCCCAAAAACACCTAATTCTTCAGCACTATGATATCTCATGTTCTCAGACATCAAATTTATTGTAAATGATGTCAGAAAACTCTTGAAGTGCCTGAGTTGTTTGGGAAACTGCTAGTTTTGCAGCATCGTAACTTCACTTGTGGCATTGGGGCTTTTGCTGCCAATTCGAAACGGCTGAGATCGATTAACCACTTCCTATGTCATCTGTTTCCTGTCTCAAACAGCTGTGATTTATTCAAGAGATGTTTATTATATGCTGAGAACCTGCGCTGAAGCATTGCACACTGCTGATGAACGGTGTTTCTCAAGGAAACACTGTTACTGTTGAGCACCTAAATACCTTCCTCATGCAAGATGATTAAAGTGCACTTCATTTCATCGCTGTCAAAGGTGTCTTGCTTTGACCAACATCACACATCTTTTGTTTTTGTATAATCATTGAATAAGTCTATCACTTACCGCAGCTACAAGCCCTTGCAGCTCTAAGTTCAGCATCTGCAGGTCTTTCCTGGCTGCTGTGATCTCAACTTTAGCAGATGACACGGCTTCAGTGTTTTTTTCATTGGTCGTCTGCATCTCATCCATCTAGATTCATAAGTAGTAGTATAAGATCTATTACTTGGAATGCCAAAATTAACATTCAGACAATGTGAGCACTTCTTGTGTGCAGACCTTGAGTTTGTAATAAGCCTCAGCCTCCTCTCTGTGTTGATGCACAGATTTCTCATATTCCATTCGCATCTTGTTGAGTGCTACAGAGATGTCAAAGGACTTCCCGGTGTCTACTTCAATCATTGAGACTGAAGTGTCCATTGTTGTTGTGCCCAGTTTAGATTGCAAAGATGACAATTCCTAAAGTGATAGACATAATACACAGAGAGAAATTAATACTTGTGTTTAGCTAGGAAGCATTAAATTAATCAAAAATCACATTTTTACATTGTTACAAAAGATTTTTTTTTAAATGCTGTTTTTCAAACTTTATATTCATTAAAAGAATCCGAAAAAAAAATGTACCATGGTTTCCATAAACATTGTGAGCAGCACAACTGTTTTCAACACTCATAATAATAACAAAGCATATTAGAATGATTTCTGAAGGATCATGTGACACTGGGATAAACTGCATTTTAAAATATATTTAAATTGAAACAGATATTTTAAATTGTCTTCACAATATTAATGTTATTAGTGTACTTCTGATCAAATAAACTTTTTTTAATGTTCATAAGTGAAAACAATAAAATAATATAAATATATCTGCTTAACATTATCTTGATTACTCCTTGCATGTATGCATTTCAGATTTTAATTGACGGAAAAGTACCTCCTCTTGTGTTTTGCTGACAAAGTCCAGTTCATTTTTCAGGCTGGAGAATTTGGCATCCAAATCAATTCTTAAGTCAGAGGCCAAGTCAATGTCCTGAAAAGGGATACAGGCATGTGTGGTCAAAGTTATTGCTGTCTACAAACAACAAATTACATTTTAAGTCAATAACAGCTCAATTTCAATATATATTCTATGACTGAATGTCATCCTGCTCACCTTTTTCATGGCAGCAATATCAGACTCAAGCTGAAACTTCACTCCTTGTTCAAAGTCGAGCCTAAGTGAAAATCAACAATGTTATTTATTGACAATATGCCCTATATTTCAAGTGTTTGAATAACATTAAGCATTTAAAGAAAAAAAGCACTCACTTCGCCTTCAGTTCATGGGCAGTTCCACGGACATTGTCCAGCTCAATCTCCAGTCTGACTGTGTCGATGGTGAGAGTTTCCAATGTGCTGCGATATTCGCTCAGCTGAGCCTCATACTCCACCGTGGCAGTCACAGATGACTCTTGGGACACATCCGTCCCCCCAGTCAGCTGGGACAGCTTGGCCTCCAGAGCTGCGTTCTCCTGCTGTAGCGCCCGTACTTTGGTCATGTATGTGGAAAAGCGGTCATTCAGCCCAGAGAGTGTGTGCTTCTCAGCTGCTCTGGAAAGTATTGGGGCCACGGCGGAGCCTGATGCTGGACTGGAGGCGAGTGCGGCGCTTGCACCGAGTCCTCCTGCAGCGATGGCGCGACCCATAGCGAATGCAGGACTGGACATAAGTGCACCACCACCTCCCAGTGCCAATCCTGCACCAGCTCCAGCACCTCCACCAAAACCAAGACCAAGGCCAAGACCTCCACCGGCTCCAAAGCCCAAGCCTCCTCCCAGGCCAAAAGCTCCACCTAAGCCAGCACCACCCCCTAGCCCCAGACCCAGTCTTGCTCCACTACTTGCACCAAGACCTCCATATCCCCCAGACATCCTGGAAGAGGCCAAGGAAACAGACAAAGCCATGGTGAATAGCTATGGATGAGTGCTGAAGGATCCCGAGCAGAGCGTGCAGGCAGAGCGAGAGACTAATGCTCGCCGTTTAAATACACTTATAAGGGAGGGAGGTCAGTGCAAAAAGACACTCTATAGAGGAAGAATAAGCTGTAACTTGTCTCAAGGTATGGCGTCGGTTGTCTGTTAAACCTCAAAATATTTTCACCTGCAGGCACATTTTCCTTCTAGGACAGGCCTTCAATCTAAATGCTGTATTAGTGAAAGCTAAAAGATGAATATCACCCTTAAAACTCACCAACTGAATTTGGAAATGGCCTTATTCTCTTTTGGATGACTCAAGACCTTTCTGCGCAACTAGCATCACTAAACTGAAATGCAAAAACAATGACTGTTTCCAAACAGGTTTCCCAAATGCCTACACTTTTTTATAATGTGAGGTCTTTGTTTTTTGATTTTTTGAGCCAATCACCTAAGACTGCAAAAATGCACCATGTGTTCTTATTGTTAACTAAAACAGTTTTTGTTCATTAAAATAAAGCTGAAATCAAATCAAATAAATATAAAAATCTTTTATCAAATTCAATGAGAATTAGAAATATTGCCTTAGAAAATGTTGCATTAGAAAAGTTGACGTACTAAAATTACTAAAACTGAAATAAAAATATAAAAATAAAAGCTAATCCAAAATAAAATTAAAATAAAATACTATAATAGTACATAGTCCCAAATACTCTTCATTAGTGATGTCAAAGGCAACAAACAGGGGAAATTAATTCAATTATAAAATAAATATACAATTAAATATGCAATTGCATGCTTTTAAGAGCACTCCAAAACGCATTAGTCACTGGTAAAACAACAAATATTAGTGATATACATGTTGCTTGCTTATATATTTAATTACATTGAATCAGATTTCATTGCTACTTTAGACTGGTCAGTGGTTCTTTTAGAACCTCCACACCACTTTCACGCTGTTCCAAACACACACAAACATGCACCCAGGAGATGCATGAGAAATGAAAAACATATGTGCTCTAAAATTGGCTCAATATATCAACCATGATCCACTGACTGAGTCTGAAGCCCATCTTACACTACACAATTTTCTGTGAATTTTGTCAGCTCCAGCATTTGTGTAATTATTATCACGGATCTCTTACATAAGGTCAGGGCTTGGTATCAGTGACATTAATAAAAGCTGGAATCTGCTTAGTCTTGAAAGTCTGTGCTCAAGGGCAGACTCTGCTGATAGGTTTGTGCCTGTTCTGATGGCAGGTGAAGCATACCTTCACGACAGGCCCATGGCAGATTTATACTCAGCTGGCACATCTGTGATTCACATTATAGAGAAATTAAAATGCAATAGAAACCTTAACTAGAGAAAGACTACTGTAACCTCAATTGTTGTGAAAAATGTGAACATTAAATAATTCAATGCTAGATTAGGATCCCTGGATGTAGACGCAGAATCAGACATGAGTATCAATGTAAATTA